>JAHDVE020005590.1:0-95301 GCA_022606495.2 Halesus radiatus
ACTATAAGTAAGCATGTGTGACTTCAAATTTCCATTCCATGAACATGAATAACTGCAGTCAGAAAACGAAAAAGGTTTTCTCTAGTGTGAGTCGCCATGTGGCCGTCGAAAATAGGCTATTGATAACATGTAAAATAACACTCTCAACACGAAAATGGTTTTTCTTTACCGTGAGTCAGCATGTGTGTCTTCAAATTTCCCTTCTGTGAACATGAATAGTTGCAGTCAGAACATGAAAAAGGTTTTTTTCCACTGTGAGTCACCATGTGTCTCGTCAAATTTCCCTTAAGAGAAAATGTATATGTACAGTCCGAACATGAAAAGGGTTTTTCTCCAGTGTGAGTCAGCATGTGTGACTTTAAATCTCCCTTCCGTGAACTTGAATATCTACAGTCAGAACATGAAAAAGGTTTTTCTCCACTGTGAGTAAGCAAGTGTCTTGTCAAATTTTCCTTTCGAGAAAAGGCATCCGTACAATCGGAACATGAAAAAGGTTTTTCTCTCGTATGAGTGCGAAAGTGCCGTTCTAAAGCAGACTTGCAAGAGCCGGAGTAGTTACAATGGGAACAAGAAAAACGCTTTTCTCCGGGATGTATATACAGGTCCGTCGATAAATCTAAAAAAAAATGAATATACGTACAGTCAATTAACGAAAACATTAAGACTAGAAGAGCAAAAGGTGTGAATTAAAAAAAAATCGGTAATACCTGCTGTCTGGGAAATTCTTTCCGAGTGCTCTAAGCATTCCATTTTAATATCGATGATGTCTATATCAATTTCCGAATAAGGAATTCTCACTATATCTTCTTCTCGGGGTCCTCGTTCTGCCTTGATGATAACAGTCTCCATATTAATGCTTCCTAGAATAACAAAATAACAATACTTTAACATGCCGAGCCATACCGCGCAGTGCAGATAGAAAAATGGTCGCAACTCTGCCAAAGAGCATCAGAAGGAAACCAGTTCTTTCAACGCTTTTAAAAATTATAATAATCATTAACCTCCACCACTTCGAAGTAAATATAATGGAAATTCGTGAACAACAAGAGTGGGCGCCGTAAACAAGCATTTAGCTTGGCTGTAAAACTGTGACACTGCTGCAGAAGTTACAGAATCATCAACCGACGCAGACAGCAACCTTCCAGAGTGGACGGCATTCAACGCCGGCTAGACAAGAGCTGCCAGAACCGCAGCGACGCGCTCCGAGACGCCCCTTGTTTCTGGCTCTCGCACAACTCATTCTTATAACTTCTTTAAATACATAAATTCTTACTGTTTCTTTTCCTGGCCTATCCCTCTTTGGGATTGTTAAATACTTTACTAAATAAAAAGACAATTTCAGTAATTATCAAAAAAAACTACGTTTTGGAACAGTTCAGATTATTTTAATAAATTAATTAAAAGATTTTATATAAAAAGCGCAATCAAATTATTATACTATTAAAACCATGATGATAATGCGGCCGATATAGCGGAAGCCACCGCAGATCAACCACGCGCCCAGAGGTGAACGAAGCGACGAACGTTGAAGCGATTATGGCATCCAAAATGCTGCAGAAGGCCCGCACCTGGCGACAAGAAATGCTGCAATTCGGCATGAGATTGGGGTAATGAATGCTCAAAAAGAGAGCCCATTCCTGTACATGTTGGTTTCGTATGAACCCGCGTAGGAGAAACGTCAAAAATTAATATACGACACGAATGTGCTTTAGCAGCAATAGCAAAAGTCAAATTAGCACTTTATATTTGAACATACTTTAAACACATAGGTTGGTAAAATATAAATTTTAATCTATTTATTACAGTATTCAAAACAAATCACGTATATTAACAACAGATAATATATTACCCGGCTATGTTAATTTAAAAGTAAAAATTATACTTTAATGTCACTATGTTATTCGCGAAAGTAGACGGGCACACTAAACTGAGGATGATCAACGATATAAAAATGGTTCGAAACAGGTGAATAGAACATTGCTTAACGAACCACTTGACTGATATGTGCTTCAGATTAATCAATCGAATATTTGGAAAAGGCCGTAAACAAAGTAATGGAGGGAGGGACATGAAATCGTTCCAAAGGTAAAAAACATACAACTCACGTCCAGGATTGGTCTCAATTAAACAGTTCGTTGAATAATGCCTACTGCAGTCGGCCCTAAACGAGTTAAACATTAAATAGACGTATTATAATGTATTTTTTTAACATAATAGTAAACGTAATATGACATGCAGTCTTCGGTGACGAACAGAGCCGCCATTTTGACCATAGCCAAATGACAAGTGAAAAATCCATAAACTATTTTAAGTACCTACTTATTCCGACAGGAAAAATGTTCGGTGAACAAGCGCGCCCCGCACGTATATAGCACGGGCATTGAACTGGGGACACATTTTTTTGCATAAGTTCTACAAAAAATAGGTGGATTGGGAATTAGTTGGTTTTAAAAAAAAGTTACTTGTTTAACTTGGCTGCGTATTATAATAACTAACTGAAGTACTCGGCGTTGTCCGGAATTATGAATAGTTTGGAATACAGTTATGAGGTTGTGATGTGTTACCCTACCCTATCCCCACCATCATAAAATAAATTTCTTTTATTTTGGCCATCACATATGCGAAAATTTACCAAAAGTATCGAAATTCTGCTAACCTTTGGAACTCAAGTTTCCCGCGGCATAACGCTTACGTTGTAAACCGAATTTTAGGGTAGAATTTTGCCCACAGCCAATCGGGTGCCCAAATTTTGTAAACGGTTGACATTTGTCACATGAGAACGGGTCGCTTCTACGACTCGTTCTCATGTTCAACAACTCAGCTGTGGAATAGGAAATAAAGGTGGCAAAGCCTTGACATCTCTTTAGGACCACATATACTTGAAATAGCATTTGTCGCTAAGTATCTGGCCTTTTGATTGAATCACGGCTCACATGGAAACATCGTATTGATAATGTAAAATCCAATTGTTGTCCAGTGACCGGTGTAATGCACAGATTACGTGGATTGCATCCCACCTCTATACTACGATCATTATATTATGCTATGATTCATTGCCACTCGTCTATCATTCTATTATCTTGGGTTCAGATACCAAGAAAATGATATCTGAGGTAAAGATAATTAGAAATAATGCTTAACCCTTTTGGCTTGCCATGGGATACACCATTGAATATATTTATCGGCACGCACTAGTATTACCGTGTAAGATTATTCCCAGCCATGAGATATCAAACGCTATTGTAAAAATGATTCAATGCCATTCTCACACAAATATAAAACTAAAGTATAACCGCGACGTTCACCAACATAATACAGAACACCACAAACTACACATATCAAAAATACACTACGAAATAAGGACTGAAATCATTGCAACACATTGCTTATACCAACTGTAAGAAGTTGCCCGAGGAATTGGGACATGTGTACATTCCGGACAAATCTCGAAATGATGTTCTGAAATCTTTTTTTAAATACTGTTTGGAAAACCATAAATAACAATTCTGTTGTGATAGCCATCCCCAAGCTTTGCAGATTATGATGTAGGTTTATGTCTTTCTTGTAAAACATCGTTATCTATTTTTATTGTATCTATATGTCTCGAGCCTGTACATTCATATATATAACATTCAGTCTAATTTCATCCTTTCTCTGCCAGTTCCATGCCTCACTGCCATATATCATACGTCGGTATCAGCACTCCAAGGCGGACTGCTAGCTTCGCTTTTGTGGGCAACTTTTCGTAAGCGCCGACCGCGTTCAGTCATCAGTTAATGGAGCTTCCTACACTCACTCTTCTTTCAACATTCTTATCAGTCTTTCCATTTCTCTTCCCAAACACACAAACTTATCGACCTGATCTAAGTATCCATAACTCAAAACTATATTTCACACTGTTTTCGTACTCTCTCGTTCAAACACCATGACTAAAAACTTACTTAAATTCGTCATTAGCTCATTCTTCATATATACTTAGTTCATTCTAGATACGAGGGACTGTAGATCATAGTGTTACTAATCAACTCCGCATCATCAGCATGCAACAGGAAACATACTTCTGATATTTGCGCCAAAGTCCACCTCTTTCAATTATTGCATACAATTATCCATTTATAGATTAAATATCCACGATGACATGATGTTACCCTGCTTAACACCTTATGTGATTTCAAACTACATCATAAAATCTCCGTTTACCGCAACACATGCAACACTTCCTCCGTACAGAGACCCGATTGCCTGTATAAGATTAGTATTCACTCAATACTTGAACAATACCTTCCATAACTTGTTTCTATTAACTCGCTCACATGCTTTTTGCAGATTGATTCATCAAATATCCCTTTTATGAACATGAAAATTTTCACATGGAATTTAACCCAAATCCATACGAAAATTAAACCTATGTGGAAACTGAAAGAAAAAGCGAATTTTAATGTAATGCTAATTTATTTCTGTGGCACTTTTCGTTAAGTACCTACTTAAATGTTAGTACCTGATCATTGTCTATGAATTGATTATTGTCTATTCCTAACCTAGATATAATCGTTGACGAATGCTTTCGTCAATCGTTTCATCCTATTTCTAAACTCTAGCCTAATTCTATATGATATTCCTTACACTGCCCCGCGGTTAACGTAATCACCCCATTTTTGGTAAGTTTTGACACTGAAATTTTGTACACGAGAAAATTAATGTGTTTATTTTGGTTGCATATTCAATTACAGCAGCCGTTATTTGAAGTCAAGCTAGATGACTGTAGTTCTTTAATCTAGGCTGATGCCTGCTCTAATGCACAAATTTGCTATTTCTAACGCGACCTTGATCAACTTATTCTTATTACCAATACCATTGTGTAAGTTGGGAATCAGATAACAGATTCACACGAATAACGACGATTCCCTCAACCGTTTTCAAGTTTCTTAATTTCAAGGTCAAGATACAGTCCAATTTTGTTACGTACCAACTTCCAACCGAAACGAAATATTCAACGCTTATACAATTAGTCTTCCGTTGTAACAATATTCCATTTAGAATAACCTTTTCGGGATTAAACTAATTACCATAACCCTACCACAGCAGTGCCATGGATCTTCTAAATCCGGAGACTGTTTCCATTAAGACGGAGTCAGGGCTCCAGGAAGATAGTGGAAATGAATTGACATATACGGATATAGATGTCGACCTCCCGGAGGTGAAGAAGGATTGTTTCCAGTATGCCGAGTGTACTCCGACAGCCGGTAAGTTGAATTACATTTGAACAAGGCGTGGGATGTTAAAGTCGCATGTTCAGAATCCAGTTTGCAGAAAGGACATAAGATGCTTGTTTACGACGTCCTCTCTTGCCGTAGATATGTTACTTGGTATTTACCTTAAAATGAATATTTACAGGGAACTGTGAGATTAAGCAAACTTTTAACTTATATTGATAAAAAATTGCTTCAGATTTCTCAGTTTTTACTAAAACCATTTACAAATATATATATAAATGATTCAATAAAACATTATTTGGTAAATATTTCCAATTGCTACTTAGCTTGAAACTTTTAAAAAAGGATTTTTTTTAAGATTCATCATAATAAATCAAAAATATTTGAATATGTGGAGATGTAAAATAATCCACTTTGGTTTTTACTTTAATAAATAAAAACGTGTAAGTATTGAGGGAGAATTGGTTCCGCCATGTTCAATTTTTATAATATTATATTAAGTGGCTTTCACACGAGCGGGTGACCTAACTGCTGGGTGGCCCGACCGAAATTGGATTTTGTCGCCACACGGCAGATTTCACCGGTGGTCTTATGAACATAGTCGAGAGCGTACGTCTCATGGATCGCCCCTAGTCGCTACATTTGTCAGTAAATCATATGAACATCGGCGGAAGCGCACGCACCTTACGCGAACACTTCAGTGTTCAACATAAAAACAAAAAATTCTCACCGACATTTGACAGCTATAATGGCTATTATATTGATATTAATTATCCTAGAAAGAGTACATCTATTTTAGGTATCTTTTGCTTAATTGGGAGTTATAAATTGCAATTTTATTTTCCTTTTTTCATACCAAAAACCTCACTTATATAATGCGGATATATTATTTGGAAAAAAATCGTATGTCGACTACCATAATAGGGGCATGTGTCTAGTTTGGCAATCGAAAATAATCTAAAAAACTATAATTCTGAGAGAACAAAATTAAAAAACGTATCTGTCAACTTTTCGAATCATAAGACGGACTCGTTCCGAGGCTTATTTCTTTAGAGATTTACGAGAGGAAATACAAATCGGAGAATGATATTTTTAAATTAAAGTAAAGTTAATAAAAAAAATTATTTAAACATTCATGTATCTAAGGATTGTATCGAACACAGGAATGTATCATTTTTATTTTAGAACGATAAATATAGGGCGATTTCTAAAATGAAATTTCAAACACCCAAAACCAGAAATACTAGTTCTGTTAATTCCGTTCTCTTTCCCTCTTTGCACGCCTCTTCTGGGCCAGGAATTTTACGCCACCCGGTTCTTTTTACCCATTTATGGCGAAACCACTTCGCCACCCGCTCTTGCGGAAGGCACTTTCGACAACAGTTCCATCCGTGGAGACGACTGTAAATAGTAAATATGCTTTAAGTTCCTGAAGCCTTATTAGACCCTTATTTTTCAGTTTCCATGTGGTTTGTCTTTTTCTATGAAATTTTGTAAAGAATTTTCCTTAGAAAAGGACAAGTCATAAGCAATCTGGATGAATAAAGGTATCGTGTAGGAATGACTTTGGTTTGGGATTATTCTTTCTTTATTAACCCAAACTAAGACCATAACAACCTATTATTTAAATATTTATTTTATGCAGTTGGCACTTCCGACAAAGGTCAAATGACACCTCATACTAACAACATTAAATTAAAGATGGCGTCAATTCTATTTCAATATTTACGCGTTTTTCAATAGAGTTCATGTCGAAATTTTTACCCATTATTATATTGGCTGTAAACATCAAAACCGTTGTGAAGGTATTCAAAAGCAAATGCTATTTCCATCTAGAAGCATCGGTCCCTGAAACGGACATTTGGGGTCCTTCCTATTTCTTAAATTTTCTCCAAAGTCTGTTTTCCAAATTCCGTCTTCTAAGTGCGTTATTTAAAGTATTTAAAAAAAAAATATATATATGTTTTGTTGAAGTACTCTCTCGGAGAGAGATGACCGTAATTTAAATTGCTATACGGTGTTCGTATTGTCATTTATACTGTCATTTATATTTATATGTTGTTTTGTTTTTCCAGGTCGCTTTAATGTGGAGGCTGTTGCCATTAAGGCTGAACCAGGACCCCGAGAAGAAGAAGGAGGAGGAATTCCTCATACGGAAATAGACATAGACCTCCTGGATGTTAAGAAGGAAAGCTTAGAGCATTCCGATAGAATCACCCAGACTGCAGGTAAAACCAACTTTTATTGTTGTCAATTTAAAAATTCGTGCCCTCCTAATTTTACTGTATTTTTTTAAGGAATTTTCCTTGCTTAAAATTACTAGTCTATATCCGTAATCTTTTGCAGACTTGAAGACTCATCCTAGGGGGAAACAATTCTCTTGTCACCATTGTAACTACTCCTGCTCATACAAGTCTCCATGGGAACGGCACTTACGCACTCACACTGGAGAAAAACCTTACTCATGTTCCGACTGCACATATAAGTGTTCAACGAAGGGAGCTCTAACAACTCACTTTCGGATTCACAGTGGAGAAAAACCTTATTCATGTTCCGACTGCAACTATTCATGTTCTCAGAGGGGAAGTTTGAAGAATCACATGCTAACCCACACTGGAGATAAACCTTTTTCATGTTCCGACTGCACGTTTTCTTGTTCGCGAAAGCCATCTTTGAAGCGTCACATATTGACTCACAGTGGAAAAAAACCTTTTTTATGTTCTGACTGCAACTATTCGTATTTTACAAAGGGAAGTCTACAAATTCACTCTCTCACTCACAGTGGGGAACTTTTTTCATGTTCCGACTGCAACTTTTCTTGTTCGCGAAAGCTCTCTTTGAAGCGTCACATATTGACTCACAGTGGAGAAAAACCCTTTTCATGTTCTAATTGTAAAAAAGCTTTTTCTCGTAAGGCATGTTTGAAGAGACACATTCTAATTCACAGTGGAGAAAAAAAAATTTCATGTTCCATCTGCAAATTTTCGTTTTCTCGAAAGGGACATCTAAGAAGGCACTTGCTGACCCACAATGGAGAAAAACTTTGACTCACACTGGGGAATACCCATTTCATGTTCCGAGAGAAACTTTTCATGTTTTACTGTGATTGCATTTGTAAAACTTCGCGATAGAAATGTGGTGGTCACTGAAATGAATCAAAACTGTACAAACCGAACACAAGTATTGTGCACTTTATAAAATATTATTTCAGCAAAGCGGAGCAAGAACAGTATTGTGCGACGACGTAAGGCGCAATGAGAAACATTTCCATAGACAACCGACAAAAATTAGTAAAATTTTCACAAACAATAGTTAACGCCTAACAGCTCATACTTTAATATTTCTTAAAAATCGAAGGTTTTGTCAAAAGCGAAATTTAATTCGACGTAATCGGACTCTCCCAAAACACCGAAATACGTTTTTGAAAAAAAAAATTAACTATTGTCTTTGTATAGAAAGACAATGTTGTCATTATTTTAACAATAAATCTATAATTTAAGGGCCATGTCAAGGGTCCGGGTAATAAAAATAACAGAACAGGGAACCGACTCAGAACTGTAAAACGTATTGAGGAGGACTGTGAATGCTGTGACTTTGTACTTTTGTTATAATAATATGCATTATACTTACATTCTGTCCTTATAATTATAGTTTATAGTTTATTATTAAAGTCACATACATGTGCAATCTTCACATAGAAACTAATAACTAATAATAAAGAAAAACAAGCTAATTATTTTAAAGAGGACAAGTTTGAATATATTTGTGCTCCTAATAGTGATTCTAACTGGTTTGAACTAGTGTTTAACCCCCGCCCGTAGTCCCTTATTACTTTGCATTAGACTTACGATACAGTACACCACTACACATGGAAGAATGGGTTGAACATGATTTTCCTGTATTTATGAGACTAATATAAAGATTTAAAAACATTTACTACAATCTAAAAATCTGCCATCGTGACTGAGACTGCGAAAATCATTATTTAATTTAGTTTATTCCTTTAAAAAAATAGTATTTAACATATTTTTAAAGATTTACAATATTAAATGAGAAAAGATGTGGATCCATAGTAATTCCTTTAGAGCCATGGGTAGCAGCCAAACATCCGCAGGTGGAGAAATCTCAACATTTTCTTTTGAACTCTCTCCAACATGAGGGAATACTTCACCCGATGTGGGCTCCAAACGACCGACCCACTCTCTAGTCTTTTCCTTACGAATGAGTTAACAATATTATGGTATATATTATAATGATGGAAGAGGAAGCCTTCAAATTTCCAAATGTTGTACTTATATCGGTTTGCCCCCATCCTTCGGCAATGTCAGGGGTGTGTCCACTCGCAGAAGATTGACAGATCAATGTTATATTGTTTAACTAAGTAATTGTAAAAGGTAATTTATAAATTAATGAGCGCCAAGTCTAGCATCGTGACTAAATTTATAGGATTGATGATTATCTAATATATATCCCACCGATAGCTGGGAAGACTCGACAGTGCTCTCTAAATAGTGGGAAATATTTATGACATAACAACTACAGTACATAGTGTTCCATATTTTCCGAATAATCGTATATACGTTAGAATAAATTTATATTATGAGCATTTTTACTGTAACAACGGATAACCCTTGCAAATATTATTTTGAACAATAATATTCGGTAGATAATTTTTTTTGTTTAAATTTTAAGGAAATAAAATTTAATAATGTTATTGTTAAGACATAAAAGATATTTTTTAATTGTTTGTATGTCGAAACCATGTTTTTTTTTAATAAGTTTATTGGTACATACATTTATATAAACATAGGTAAAAACGTTATAAACATTTTTTTTATAAGGATTTTTTATTTTTATATCCAATTATGAATATTTGAATACATGTGTATAAATTTATGTGTATTGCACATATAGCAAGAAATCCTACACAGGCAACACCATCCTCAATCTGTTTAGGCTCTGAACGCCGAAACAGCTATGACAATATTATATAAAAATAAAAAAACTGAAATACTTGCAGAATTTAATAATAATATTAAATTTTATTTACTTAAAATATGTCTAGCACAAGTATAAATTAAAGACATTCTTATTTATCGACTTAATATTTCTTGCTTATTCTCTGCGACCTGTAAAATAAGATACAATGTTCCGAGCTCTGGTTCTCACGTGATGCGAGTATTGGAAGTCTAAGTAAAGCTTTATTTGGATATGTACATCGTTGATGATATTATGGATGTTTCTAAAGAAGTACGTGTATCTGGTGAGTGTTTTTTTTAATGACTCTTTTTATTGAATTATTTTATTGTTTGGGTGAAGATTATTTACAATAATGGTGTTTCAGCTACCAAGTACATGACCATTTAAAAAATACAGTACTTACATGATAAGAAATAAATTAAATTTGACATATAAGGGGAGTAATGATTTTGTTTTTAAAGAGGTTTTGAATTTAATGTATCTTGAGTAGAGAGTTGAATTTATTAGTGGCGTTGTGTTTAAAATGTGTCAGTTATCAAAATTGTGAGACCGCGTATGTTTTTTCAAATTCATTTTCAGTGAACATGAATTTTGCAGTCGGAACATGAAAAAGGTTTGACTCCGGTGTGAATCATCATGTGCCTTTTTAAATGCACCTTTCTAGAACATGAATATTTACACTTGGTACACGAGAAGGGTTTTTCTTTATAGTGATTCAACATGTGTTCTTTTATACTTCCCTTTCGGGAACATGTATAGTTGCACTCGGAACACAAAAAACGTTTTTCTCCGCTGTGAGTCAACATGTGTTGTTGTAAATTTCCTTTTAAAAAATACGAATAGTTACAGTCGGAACATGAAAAAGGTTTGATACCAGTGTGAATCTTCATGTGCCTTTTTAAATTTTCCTTTCTAGAACATGAATATTTACACTCAGAACACGAAAAAAGTTTTTCTCCGCAGTGAGTCAACATGTGTATTTTTATACTTCCCTTCCGGGAACATGCATAGTTACACTCGGAACACGAAAAGGGTTTTTCTCCACTGTGAGTCAACATATGAGTCTTCAAATGCCCCCTTTGAGAACACGAATAACTACAGTTGGAGCATGAAAAGGGTTTTTCTCCGGTATGGGTGCGCAAGTGCAGTGTTAACGACGACTTGAATGGGCTGGAGTAGTTAGAAAAGGAACAAGAGAATGGGTGTTCCCCGGGATGCTTCTTCATTTCTGCAAACAACCCTGTAAAATATTAGGGATGTAAGTGAATTCTCAAGAACGCTAAAATCATGATTGTGAAATTTAACAACAAAAAAAAAAGTTTTTACCCTTCTTCTGTGTAATTATTTCAGAGCGCTCTAAGCATTCCTTTTTAACATCCAGGGAGTTTAATTCAATTTCTTTATAGGAAATTTCCCCTCCAAATTCTTCTCGGGGTCTTAGTTCTGCTTTGATGGGAATAGTCTGCGTATTGATACTACCTTGAAATACAAAAAAACGATACATAGATATACCAATACAAAAAAAGAAAAGTAGAACTACGGTGGTTCTTTTCTGAGAGAGTACCAGAAAAATACAATTTCTTCCAATATTGTATTTTAGTTAAAACTAGTACAAGCAATCTTAAAGAAATCCATGAAGGAACCACGTGAAAGGGGGGATGGGGAATAGTGATGAACGCTACTAATAAAACGGACCTGAGACGTCAATATTGGCAACCATTTCTGTGGCTGTAAAAGTATTCTTGAGCACCTTCGTTAGAGTACTGCAAGAAACACCTTTTCAAAGAAAACACTAAATCTTCCTTAGGAGGGGCTATTGTCGTTAGTTAAAGAATTTCAGAAAAAAGATTAGGTGAGCTAGAAAAAAAAAAGTTAATGGAATTGGAATTTTATGTTTCAAATACATAACACGATTTTTTGTTATTTTTTACCTTCTGTCTGATTGTGTTCTTCGAAATATTCCTGGCATTCTTGCTTCATGTTTGGAAATTCTATTTCTATATATGTAGGGGGTATTACACCACCATCTTCATGTTGGGTCCCTGGCTCCATCTTAATGGTGACACCACCAGGGCAGGGAAGATCCATAGCACTGCTGAGAAGGCGTTCAAGTAGTACTGTTAGTGGAATAAAGTTTGAAATTGTTGTTATTACTGATTAGCACTATTATCCTTTTGATATAGATTTACTCTATTCAGACAATAAACCTAACGCAGTCATTTTCATGAGGGCTGTCAGTATCGAATATTTTTCAGGAAATCCAAAAAATGCTTGGATTTCAACGAAACACAATTAACGAAATAAATTGGTTACGAAAACACAGTTATAAAATAGAGGAGTCAGAAGAAGACAAATCGTGCTCCATTTTGGAAACTCGCTTAGTAAGCCAAAAGACGCTCAGGTCAATCACGGACCATGCCGAATCTTGCCGAAATTAGCCGAACGCCACGTGACAGTTGTGTCAGCGATCTATAAATTTCAGCCAGAATTCCTTTAATTATCAACAAACTCTACAAAACAAATGTATAAAGATCACGTACAACACACCTATGTACACATACCTCAAGAACCTACAAGAACAACAGGAAATTCCCACAAGCTGTCAACGAGATTTTATAACACCTTAAATCCCGAAAATCCACTTGTAAAAGAACTGGGCGCCTACAACTCACCTGACGATCTTCCGTTCCGCTACAAGCACACAATGCCGAAACACATCATCCTGGAGCTCTATGAGGATACCGACTCCGGCACCGACGCAGACTAGGACAGCAGAAAATCAGGACGAAAAAATGAAATATAATGAGATAACGAAATATTGAAATATTCAACTTCAGTAAAATTAAAAGTCAACAAGAGTAAATAGTTCAGAAATAAATGTTTGTTTTTCCCCTTTTTTGTTTAGGGATTTTTATCCAGTTACGATCTTTTCCCTAAAAACTCATGAAATATAATAATAATAAACTCAGTCAATTACATAATACCATCAGATTGTGATAGTAATAAGGCCAAAGTGCCGCAGTACTAGTTAGCTAGAAAACATGAGGGGTATTTGTATATGCCCCAGCTAGGTAGAGGATTACGAAAGAATCCGTAAAATCAAAAAAAAAATTCATTATCAGTAACTTTAACGATATAAAAAAACTCACAACTTTCTTGGGAAAGTAAATCTGTCAGCCTTTGGAAAAGTATTTGTGGTTGTTTTTTTGTGACGCACAAAACTGCACTGAGGCATTTCGAAGCACGCATTCCCACGTCAAACGCCGACGATTAAAAGGGTTAAATATTAGGTGGAAGTACTAACCCCCAAGAAAGTAGAGCCACTAAATTAAGCGTTCCGTCTAATTAAAATACATCTATGTATTGTGAGAATGTTTCCGAACCCCTCAAGGTTGCAAGATCGACTTTGTACACACAAGTAAGAGGAAAAGAGGAACAAAAACTCTTCACTTCACTCCCCTAACTCAAAAGTAGGTCGAGTGTCCTACTAGGAATATATCTACGTTTAAGTATGAACATAGTTACCTTCTTCACACGAACACGCGTAAAGCAATTGTTACCTGCGCTACGAAGAAGTGACAAGAGCAACGCCAATAATTGCAAAACATTATTAACCATAGATAACAGTTTTTAATGTCTATTCGTTCCAAGCACTCACTAGCCAATGTCAAGTAGACTAGAGGTGATAGAGAATGTTCGTAGTATTTTTTTTAGATAATAATAATAACAATAACAAAGCATATATAATACGGTTAACCGGCAAAACACAAACTCTCAATTTTATAGTTCAAACGTAATATTTAAAGTTTCTGGTCTTTTCAGAAATCTTGATATGACGGTGCGTCGTGCAGTTGGTATTATTTTAGGAATAACGCAAAAAGGGAGGAATAGAAAAGCGATCTTAGGTAGTTACAAGTAATTTATTTTTATATACCTGGGTTTAGTCTTAAAACTAGAGTAAAACTTAATTAGACAATTCAATAAAACTAGATACCGAATTACTTAATTCTACTGTTAAAGTCTTTGTACTTAAAATTAGAGGTTCCCTGGCTTAGGCAATGTGGGAGGAATTATCATTAGAGTCAGGCACTTTCCTTTTTGGTGATGGATGTCCAGGATCCAGTGGCTGCGTTGTATGTAGAGTCCTCGCGTTCGCACTACGTATTCGTGTACCTCCGGATCGGGAGTAGGTGCAACGCGGCGATAATCAGAGGCCTGGGCGGTCTCCGATGTTGATCTCCGAAGGGCGAAGATCAGTTACTTCCTTCTGGGATGGAAGCGTAAAATTCCCTCGTCGCCAGAGGACCTGGGCGGCCTCTCCAAGGAGCGAGAATAGGAACCTTCGTGGGCGGAAGGTTTCACTTGGCTGTGTGTCCTGGGCGGACTACTGCAACCGACTTTCCGTCCTGGGCGGACTTTTGCTTCCTCGGTGGAAGACTGCACCTCACTCGTGCTTCCTCGGTGGAAGCTTTCACTCGACTCTCCGTCCTGGGCGGACTCTGGCAATCGACTGTCTCCTAGAGCCCACTGTCCTTCTGTCTACCTGTCTACCTGTAGGTATTATCTTTTAATCCGCATTGTTCAGCGGCCTTTGTTATGTCGTTCGGCTCAATTCCTTTGAGGTGTTTATTGCCGTCTCATAAAATTCCAACGGAATTGCGGGCTTTCCCTAAATAGCAGTTAAGATTATATTATTTTAGTTACGATTTTTCCTAACAATAGGTTCGGCTAGCCTTTGTACTAAATTTATTTTATGGCCGGTCTAATCTGGGAATTCCTATTATTTAAGATGCACATTTTAAATCTAAATATTTCGGTGAATTCGGTCAGTTATTTTAGTTGATTGCAAAAGGCTATATCAATCTCACGATTGCCATTATAATTTGATACTCTTGATATATCCTTTGAGAAATTGTCTCATTTCTTTGATATATCTTCAAAGAAATGAGCCGCCCTGCGAAGCGGCCTGCAAAACAATACGGGTAGTAAAAAGATGCCTACAGGTAGATAGGCAACAGAGGCTCTCTGACAAGAGGACCGTCGGGTTCAGTCTTCCGCCCAGGAAGGTTCCTATTCTCGCTCCTCGGAGAGGCCGCCCAGGTCCTCTGATGACGAGTGAGTTTTACGCTTCCATCCGAGAAGGAAGTCCGAACTCCGCCCTTCGGAGATCTACGGCAGAGTCGCCCGGGATCTGTACGACGAGTGAGTTTTACGCTTTCATCCGAAAAGAAAATACGATCCCCGCACTTCGGATATATAATTGCAGAAGTCGCCCAAGCTCTCCACCGCGAGTGAACCCCGGCTTCTGCCCAGGAAGTTACTGATCTTCGCCCTTCGGAGATCAAACCTAGGAGATAGCCCAGGCTTCTGATTATCGCCACGTTTGTACCTACTCCCGATCCGGAGGTACTTGGATACCTAGTGCGAACCCGAGGACAGCCACTGGACACTGGACAGCCATCAGTAAAGGGAAGTGCCTCTGACTCTCATAATAATTCTTCCACCCTGTCAGCCAAGTGAATCTCTAACTTTAAGAAACAACTTTTTCCTACAAATAAGCCAGTGAACCTCTAACTTTAAGAATACAACCTTTTATGTAGATTTAACGAAGTAATTAGTTAATTTTAAGTACAAGGACTTTACAAGTAGATTTAAGTACTTGCCTATCTAGTTTTATTGAAATTATTATGTCTAATTAAGATTAACTCTAGTTTTAAGACTAACCTAACCTAAGATTGCTCTTCTGTTTCTAACCTTTTTGCGTTATTCCTAGAATTATACCCACTGCTCTACCCACCCTCATATCAAACCGGACGAAAAAGAGAATTTAAATTAAATATTGTGAAGATTCGCTCGGTACCTACTTTAAAGTTCGTGATCATTGTTTATGAATTTATTATTGTCTATTCCTAACCTGTCTATTAATAGTTGACACATGCTTTCTTCAATCGTTTCACCCTGTTGTCAAACTCTAGTCTAATTCTACATGATATTCCTTACACTGCCCCGCGCTTATCGTTGTCACCCCATTTTTGGTAAGTTTTGATACTGAAATTTTCTACATGAGTAATTACTGTGTTCATTTTGGCTGATATTCAATTACAGTAGCCGTTGTTTGAAGTCAAACTTTACGACCGTTGTTCTTTAATTTAGGCTAATGCATGCTCTAATGCACAACTTTGCTGTGTCAACTGTGTTAATCAACTCACGCCAATTACCAATACCTTCTTATAAGTTGGGGAATCCTCAAAATTCGAGGCGGCTAACTGAGAAACCATTGAGCTGTCAATGTATTTTGAACGCATTATTAAAAATAATCGAAATTTTTAAAATACTGATAGAGGACTGTTTAGAGGAAGCATGATCAGACAACAGATTCAGAGGAATAACGACGATTCCCCCAACCGTTTTCAAGTTTCATAATTTCAAGGTCAAGGTAGTCACAATTTTGTTCCGTACTTTTTTCTGACCGAAACGAAATATTCAGCGCTTATACAATTAGACTTATTTTGTGACAATATTCTGTTTCAGAATAATTTTTTCGGGTTTGCATTAATTATCATAACCCTACCACAGCAGTGCCATGGATCTTCTAAATTCGGAGACCTTTTTCACTAAGTCGCAACCAGGGCTCCAGGAAGAGGGTGGAGATGAATTGACGTATATGGATATAGATGTCGACCTCCCGGAGGTGAAAAGGGAATGTTTCCAGTTTGCCGAGAATACTCCGACAGCCGGTAAGTTGCATTGCATATGCAAAAGGTATAGGATATTAAAGTCCCATGTTCAGAATCCACACACAGTTTTAAATGTTTTTAGAAAGTCCATAATATGCTTGTTCACGACGTCCTCTCTTGCCGTAAATATGTTGCTTGGTATTTACCTTAAAATGAATCTTTTCAGGAAACTGCCAACTTTTAACTTACATTGCTAAAAAAATGCCTAAGATTCCTCAGTTTTTACTAAAACCATTTACAAATATATATAAATGATTCAATAAAACATTACTCGGTAAATATTTCCATTAGCAACTCCGTAGAAAAACTTAATTTTTAAATAAAGATTTTTTTTTAGATTCATTAAAATCATTTAAAAATATTGGGATTTGCTGAAATATAAAATAATCCACTTTATTTTTTAGTTTAATAAATAAAAAGGTATTGAGGGAGAATTGATGCCGCCATGTTCAACTTTTATAATATGACATTAAGTGGCTTCCACACGAGCGGGTGACCTCACTGCTGTGTGGTCCGAACGAAATTGTGTTTTTCCGCCACACGGCAGATTTCATCAGTGGTCAAATGAACATAGTTTAGAGCGTAGGTCCCACGAGTCGCTCCTAGTTGCTCCATTTGTCAGTAATCATATGAACATCGGCGGAAGCGCACGCACCTTACACATAACATAAAAACAAAACCTTCGCGCACCTTGACAGCTGCAATGTCTACAATGATATTAATAACCCAAGAAAAGGAACATCTATTTTAGGTATCTTTTGCTTAATTCGGGGTTATAAATTGCATTTTCATTTTCCTTTTTTCTAACAAAAAACCTTAGTTGCTTTTTAATACGGATATATTATTTGGAAAAAAAATCGTATGTCGACTACCATAATAGGGGCATGTGCTTAGTTTGGAGGTCGAAAATAATCTAAACGTACCAAAAACTATACATCTGAATGATCAAAATTAACAAAATGTCGACGGACTTACTTTTTTAGAGATTATCAGAGGAAATTTAAATCAGAGAAAGTAATTTTTAAATTTGTTTAACTTGAAAAAAATTGTAATTCAAATTCATGTTTCTAAGGATTCTATCGAGCACTGATATGTATCAATTTTATTTTAAACGTTAAATAAATGGCGATTTACAAAGTGAAATTTCAAATTCCATGACCGCATTGCTCATCGGAGACAAGGAGTATAGCTATTATTACCAAGTCAAAAACTAGAAACTCGATTAATATGTTTTTATCGTCGGCCACGCTGCTACCCGCCAGATGCTAGCCGCTACAGATGGTTGGTTTTGATCAGAAATACTAGGTCTGGTAATTCCGTTCTCTTTCCTGTTGCCACTCCTCTTCTTTTTTCCGCCACACAGTTATTTTTGCTCGTTTATGGCGAAACCACTGGGTCACCCACTCGTGTGGAAGGCACTTGTGAAAACAGTTCCATCCGTTACATACAGTTGGCTCGTAAATATTAAATATACTATAGGTTCCCGAGGCGTTATTAGACTTTTCTTTCTTCGTCCAGCTTCCATGTGGATTGTCTTTTTCTATGAAATTTTCTAAACAATTTTCCGTAGAAAAGGACAAGTCATAAGCAATCTGGATGAATAAAGGTATCGCGCAAGAATGACTTTAGTTTGGGTTTATTCTTTCTTTATATTACAACCTATTCTTTAAATATCCCTTTTATGCAGTTGGCACTTCCGACAAACGTCAACTAACACATCATACTAACAACATTAAATATGGCGTCAATTCTATTTCAATATTTAAGTTTTCAAGCGAGTTCCAAGTGGAAATATTTATCTATTATTCTATTGGCTGTACACATCAAAACCGTTGTGAAGGTATGCAAGAGCAAATGCTTTTTACATCCAGCAGAGCATCGGTCCCTGAAACAGACATTTGCTTCCAAATTCCGTCTTCTACGTGGATTATTTAAAGTATTTAAAAAAATATATCTATATATAGGGACGACCGTAATTTGAAATGTGATACGCTGTTCGTATTGACATTTATATATACGTATGTTGTTTTGTTTTTTCAGGTTGCTTTACTGTGGAGACTGTTGCCAGCAAGGCTGAACCAGGACCCCGAGAAGAAGATGGATGAGGAATACCTCATACGGAAATAGACATAGACCTCTTGGATGTTAAAAGGGAAAGCTTAGAGCATTCTGCTAGAATTACCCAGCCTGCAGGTAAAACCAACTTTTATTGTTGTCAAATTAACAATTAGTGCCTTCCTAATTTTATCGCATTTTTTATAGGAATTTTCCGTGCTAAAATTACTAGTCTATATCCGTAATCTTTTTCAGACTTTAAGACGCATCCTGGGGGGAAACGATTCTCCTGTCACTATTGTAACTACTCCTGCTCATACAAGTCTATATTGGAACGGCACTTACGCACCCACACTGGAGATAAACCTTACTCATGTTCCGACTGGACGTATATGTGTTCTACTAAGGGAGCTCTAAACACTCATTTTCTGACTCACAGTGGAGAAAAACCTTTTTCATGTTCTGACTGCACTAATTCGTATTCTAGAAAAGGATCTCTAAAAACTCACTTTCTGTCTCACATCGGAGAAAAACCTTTTTCATGTTCCGACTGCAAAAATTCTTATTCTACAAAGGGATCTGTAAAAACTCACTTTCTGACTCACACCGGAGAAAAACCTTTTTCATGTTCCCAGTGTAACTATTCTTCTTCTCGAAAAGAATCTCTAAAAACTCACTTTCTGACTCACACCGGAGAAAAACCTTTTTCATGTTCCGACTGCAGTTATACGTGTTCTACTAAGGGATCTCTAAAAACTCGATTTCTGACTCACAGTATGGAAGAAAAACACAGAAATACCAGTATAAACTTTAAATCTGCCAAACATGTGAAAATACCGCAGTGAAGTTTTCACTATTTCAATAATAACTCTAAATTGTTCTTTTAAACAATGTTATGCTTGTTAAAATGTTCTGCTATGTAATTATTTTTAATGCCTGGCAGCTGTTTCGCCTTCCGAAGGCATTAGCAAACCGTTTCACTTTTTTACAAATAAACACCTTCTAAACTTTATATTAAAATGGATTTCTACAAATTTAACGTTATAACTATAAATATCTATCGGTTAATATAAAAACTAATTTAAAAATATATTTTATTATTATAAAAATATGCACTACATTCATTATATTCCCAATAGTTAAGAACCTCATTTACTTCAAATATGGATGTTTAATATTTCATAAATTTTCTCAGTTTTATTTAATGTAGATACTGTGCAAGTAAATTGACGGCTACATATAATGGCTATATGTTTATTTATTTAGTTATTGTATAATATTCGCCCTATAAGGGCTTTTACATATAAAGTTAGTTATAATAAACAGGTGCAAAACACATCACGGTAGGTTCATATATAATATATCGAACAAATACAGGAATAACATAGTGTAAGTACCATTCTAAGTAATAAGTTCCAGAGGCGAATAATCAAAACATACCTCACATTCACTAATACTTATACTCTAGACACATATATTAATAATTATTGCGGATGTAAGCAATAATCGTTTGTTTGTATTTGTATTCCGAGCAGTTAAAAATGTCTACTATATCTGAATATTTATTTATTTATTTACGCCCTTAGGGCTTTTATATAAAACGAGTCTTAAATTACTACAGTGCAATACAATTATGTAACATAGAAATAATATTGTGTGTTTTTAAAATTTACCACAAGCGAAAATTTATACCGCATGATATATAGTATTAACAATAATTTTAAGAAGAAAAATACAGAATATACATAGGTTTAAAAAAAATATATGTACATAAGTATAAAAAATATAAAATACAGGGAAAGTGGATAAGGTGCCTATAAGATTTTTTTTACACAAAATTACAATTTTAAAAAATCAGCTAATGTGGTATCTACAAAGAGTACAATGAGTAGGTTATTATAAATACAAGTATAAATAATAAGAATAACATCACAATAAAAAATAATAATAAAGTAAATAATAAAAAATAGCTAAAAAATCCCGGCGCAAACTGTGTGTTGAGGAGTGAATACAATCAACAGTAAGATTAATTATGATCGAAGCGCTGATAAACAGCTTTAATACAGTAATATTTGTACGTTGATATCCTTTCAATATTTATAGCATCGTCTAAAACATATTTATTACCAAGTACATGCAGACGATTCATTATGGAATTGAGTTCAGCGTTTGATCCTATATTGTTACAATGATAAGGTAATTTGTAGCGAACTGTTCGACTCGGTACATGGAAACATATTAACGAAAGAAATTCAGGGGAGTTCAAAAAGTTGTTAACAATTTTAAATAAATAAAATAGGTCTGAACAAATTCTTCTTTCTTTTAATGTATCGAGTCCCATTAATTGTAACAGAGAGGTAATTAATGTTTTCGATGGGTATTCCCAATTTAAAATTAATGTAACGTAAAAATGTATGTTGGACTCGCTCAAGGGAATTTTCATGTACGCTGTAGTAAGGATTCCAAATGTTGGAGCTATATTCTAGTTGACTTAGGTTAATATTGTATTATTTATCGGATAATAATAATAATTGGATGATTTGTAAACCGCCTTGTTGTTTTAGTGAAAAATCACCTCAAGAGCGCTGTACAAATATTACTTCCTATCTTAGTTATGTACAAACAGATACAGAAAAACAAACTTACCTGCAGCTGGCAGGTCGCTTCAGATGAACACACTTTTATTAGAAAATTTAAGTATAGAGACGATAGTTTTACAGTTGCTATTGTATCCTCCCTCTCTATCGATGTTACACCTATTAAAAGATTGGTGTCATAATAAGAGTTGGTATTTATTGGAATATTTATAATTTTAGGACTGGAAAATATTTATAAAATGACCATCAAAAGCGTGAGATGCTTTTAATATATATTAACATTTTAATGCTAGTATTTTAAATAACCAAATTAACTTATCTTTTATTCCCATTCTTAATATTTTTCCAATGAATCGCTTTGTTCTTCCCGGAAATCCTACAATTACCCCTACCCATTTGCTTACCCCCCACTCCAACACCTAAAATTTATATGTCTTGTCAATATTCTATATCATAAGTTAGTTTTAATAGTCTCCTGATGAAGGAAGGGTGCTTCCGAAACCTTTAGAGTTTTAATAAAATAAAAGTGGTCTACAACAAATTTATATGTTTTTTATTGTTTTTATTAACATTTTTATTTATTTTTACACTTTTAGTTATTTACAGTGTTGCGGGCTGTGGACGCATTTGCTCAACGATGCGTGAATTTTTAAACTTTTTATATTCAATCACTTTAGGTAAGCACTCTTCAGCTAGCCTAGCTAAGCAATTTACGGGTGCATTTCTTCAATTTATGGATACGATTGTCTCAAAATGAGTTTTAAGTTTAGTTCTGAATTCTGTCGAGTCTTTGATAATTCTTAAGTCGTGCGGCAGTTCATTCCAGGCTTTGGGTCCTGATACTTCGAAAGCACGATCACCGAACTTATTATTAGGTGTGCGCTTTGGTTCCTTCAACCTCCCGATAGCTGGTGACGCTGCTGACCTAAAGGTGGACTGCCATGAATTAGTATTATCAGGAATACACAGATCTGATGAATAAGCCACAGCCATTACGTTAAGTGACTAAATACCATCCAGCAGAGCTTGAACTAGATTCTTTCAGGACATTTGAGCCAGTGGAGAATGTGAGAATGTGAGCCAATGTGAGAATATTTAGATACGTCGGTGATGAGTCTTGCTGTAGCGTTAAATACTGATTGCAATTTGTTAATTTTGTATTTGGGGAGACTTGCATATATTCCGTTGCAGTAATCTAGACGTGACACAACGTACGAATTGACAAGCAGTTTAGTTTATCTGTTGGCAGGTTTCTCCGTACTGCCTTTATTTTCCACAATTAAAAGAACCCTGTACTTACAGTTCTGTTTACTTAACTTTTAAGTGAAAAGTCTGCATCCAGATTGGCACCGAGTAATTTAACACACGTCTTCGGAGTAATGTCACTTCCTGAAATATTTATTGGGCAGTTATCAATGATATGCTGATGCCTGCTTGTGGCGGTCCAGAGAAACTCAGTCTTTGACGGATTCAGCTTCAGTAATTGTAAAAGGTGATTTTTTTTTTAAATAATGGGCGCCAAGTCTAGCATCGTGACTAAATTTATAGGTAAAGGGTAAATCAGAGTTATAATAATAAATTAATGATGATCACCCAAATCGTTGGAGAAGTCGAAGTACAGAATCACTCGGTCTGATCCATGGACCAGGTCTGCAGCAATGACAACCGAAGACTCAAGTGGCCGTCTCACTCTCCGCGGTCTATCAAAAGACTTTTCTTAATTTTTTTCGAATATAGCTGTACATACCGACATAATGAGGTCGCCTGTCCATTTTTTAATCGGATACAAGGTACAATCGTTATTTAACAGAAATCAACATGTTTTTTTTACAAAAGAAGTCCACGGTACCTAATCTTCTCGAACTGTCACAAAGAGTGGTAAGATGATTGGACGCGCAATACCAAATAGATGTGATCTATACGGGCTTCGCTAAGGCGTTTGACCGAGTTGATCGCGATATATTTTTTAAAAAGATGCACAAAATCAAGTTTGACGAACCTATCATAAAAATTTTGTGACCTACTTGAGGATCAGAAAACAATGTTTGCATAAACGACGAACCTATCATAAAAATTTTGTGACCTACTTGAGGATCAGAAAACAAAGTTTGCATAAACGGATATGAATCTCTGCATTCTCTGGAGTACCACAAGATTCAAATCTAGGTCCTCTACTGTTCTTGATACCAATCGACGACCTACAAGAATGCATCCAACACGCCACTTGCCTGCTTTTTCTGACGATCTAAAACTGCCAGTGAAGATGGCATTAAATTACAACTGGACTTGGATGCAATAACCGCGTGGGCCGACGAAAGTAAATTATATTTTAACACTAAAAATGTATACGCGTTCAAAAAACTCTGTTCAGTTTATTTATAAAACAAGAGAAGATATATTGACATCCGTTAAATCCACCAAAGACCTTGGGGTAGTTTCTGATTCCAATTCGTTTTCCAGCCATATATTGTAGTTGTCTACATCGTGCTACAAGTTATTAGGGTTTGTTATAAGATCCAGCAAACAGTTTACTAAACCCGAAGCCATGACTTCTATGTTCAACTGCATTATAAGGCCCAAACTTGAGTACGCTTCTGCTGTATGGGCCCCATACCAGAAACAGTATATAGAAATGTTGCAACAAATTAGAAATAAAATTCCACGATATCTATAAATGAGGATACACGGCGAGTACCCGAAATTTATGCATAATGAAGATTTGCTCTTAGAAATTCGGTACGAAAGTTTCCAGTCTAGAAGGAGTGGGGCGAATAAATTAAAACATAATTTGATAGACAGTTCATATCCTCTGGAATGCTATAAGCTGTTTGTGCCTAACAACTATCGAAACGGCACCACGATCTGATGTGCACGCCACATGGTAGAATTGACGTGTTGGCTCAGCAAGGCATGACAGGGGGTGTGATGCTGCTAAATAACATATATTTAAAGTTTAAAGAAACATGTAAAAAACGTATTTTAATCCTTAACATTCCGTATAATATCATACACATTACTGTTTTATTCCCGTGTGCAGTAAATGGACGCAGACTGTTATACACAATAAAAAATATATTTATATTTAAAAAAATGTTCAGAAATCAATGCGGTTTTTTCAGAAAAAGCTCAGTGAAGACAAATCTGTTCGAGTACACGGGTTTTATTTTGAATTCTGCGGCTAGTAAAATGACTATTTTGAATAGTGGACTTTTATGGTTTCCGGTGTAACAACCTCATTTGGCCTGCCGAAGCGTTCAGCATCTTCAGTGTCTGTACGACCACGTTGAAACTCAGCATACCACCGACAAATAGTTGGATGGAGCAGAGTCCCCGTAGCACTTCTCAAGCCCTTGCTGAGCTTGCACTGTGTTTTTTTTTCATCAAAAAAACAATGATAAATCAACACACCAAAGTGTTTCGAATCCATTGCTTTGAGAATATCAAAACTAGCGTCACTTAAATCACTGTGACTCGTGGACTAAGCATCAGAATGTAATGAAATTTTGACAGGTATTTTTTGATGCAACGCCATCTATCTATCAGTCCCGGTACTTATTGATCCACGTGTTATGCTTAATATAGGTAATAATAATAATAATAACTTTATTGTAATGAAGTTTAACTATAGCTAATGTACATGAGTAATATAATAATGTAAGTGTACAGTGGTTTATAAGGTAGATATACAAAAAGGAAAATAGAAAATAATATTATTATATAGTCGGTAATGAAAAGAACAGAAATGCATAGTTATAAGTTGAAGTTTTACATAACCCGCCTCACTAGGCTAGCCTGTGTTGAGGCAGTAATTTTGCAAATAATACGTATGAATATAAACTTATATATTGAGATATGCTGCGTAAATGGTAAAACAAATAACCTTAAATTTGTGTAAGTGTACCGGTAAATGCCATATCATTAAATCTAATCAATTTTTAAACACTGCCTTCCATTAAAAAAAATAATAATTATAATTGTTTTCTGTGCTATTACGATTGGGTCTAGTGCAGATGAAGTACCACCTCCCCTTTCTATGATAGCATTCTTAATAATAGATGGGCAGGTACATATTTTATTTCACCGGGAAGTAAGCAAAACATTTTAATCCCTTTTAACAGTAAACAATTTTGTGTTTGAGATTCGTTTCATTTCTTTAGTTGAATATCTTATTTTTATCTCTGTAAGTAAGGTGGTAGTAAATTATTGGAAAAAAATGTAAATAAAAATTAAATTGTTGTAGAAAATTCTAAGGAGGGCATTTAGGAAGTATAATGGACTCGACAGTCCATTATTATTCCCTAGTCAAACAGATACAAACGGAACATCAGTGTAGGAGCTCGACTGCCCCAAGTGAACTATAATTACGACAACAATAAGTTATTTGAACGTATAGTGTTTTGTTGGATAAGGATCCTACCTAGTAGACCGACGGAATGGGCTCGCAGTGACTGCTTGTGGAACTCTGTCCACTTGTAAAGTTCTGGGTTTGTACGTTGTTTAAAACAACACCCTTAAATTATATTACATGATTATCGATCGACGATGGTTGCCACGAAGTGACAAAGTGTGAATCCTTTTCTTAAGGACGACAATAATACGAATTAAGATAACTGACATAAAGCCAAAAGCAACAAAATGTATTATCACCGTGTTTTTTTCGTATTATTATTTTTGGAAGGAGGGTTCAAGGTTACGGAAAAAATGAGACAGTAAACGGCAATCATATCAAGCTGGCTCAATATTAATCAGTGAGGATGGCTACATTCTTTAAAGCATACGCATGAGTTAATAAATCAAATTACAAACACGAATAGTTACAATCGGAAAATGGGGTATGTGAGACAGCGTGTGTGTTTTCAACTGTCCTTTTGATAACATGATACTTTGGAATTCGAACATGAACAAAGTTTATCCCTAGTGTGAAACAGCATGTGACGGTTCAAAGAACCCCATCGATAATATCAAAGATTGCAATCAGAAAATGAATAAAGTTTTTCTCAGGAAAAAGTCAGCATGTGACTTTTCAAAGCGCCCCTTCAGGAACCTGAAAGGGAACAATCGGAACATGAAAACGGTTTTTATGCACTGTGATTTAGCAAGTGTCTCTTCAAATTGTCCTTTCGAGAACTTGAATAGTTGCACTCGGAACATGAAAAAGGTTTTTCTCCACTGTGAATCAGCATGTGGGTCTTCAAGGATGACTTATGTGAATATGAATAATTACAGTTGGAACATGAAAAAGGTTTTTCTCCACTGTGAGTCAGCATGTGACTTTTTAAATAACTCCTCTGAAAACATGAATAGTTGCAGTCGGGACATGAAAAAGGTTTTTCTCCACTATGTGTCAGCATATGTCTCTTCAAATTGGTCTTTAGAAAAGTTGAATAGTTACAGTTGGAACATGAAAAACATTTTTCCCCACCATGAGTGAGCATGTGACTTTTTAAAGATGCCCTCTGAGAACATGAATATTTGCAGTCGGGACATGAAAAAGGTTTTTGTTCAGTATGAGTCAGCATATGGATTTGAAATTGTCCCTTTATAGGACATAAATACTGGCAGACAGAACATGTAAAAAGTTTTTCTCCACTGTGATTCAGCATGTGGGTCTTCAAGGATGACTTTCGTGAACTTGAATAGTTGCAGTCGGAACATGAAAAAGGTTTATCTCCAGTGTGAGTTCACATGTGATTCTTCAAAGTTCCCCTCTGAGAACATGAATAGTTGCAGTTGGAACATGAAAAAGGTTTTTCTCCACTGTGAGTGAGCACGTGTCTCTTCAAGGACGATTTTTGTGAACATGAATAGTTGCAATTGGAACATGAAAAAGGTTTTTCTCCACTGTGAGTCAACATGTGACTTTTTAAAGATGCCCTCTGAGAACATGAATAGTTGCAGTCGGGACATGAAAAAGGTTTTTGTTCAGTATGAGTCAGCATATGGATTTGAAATTGTCCCTTTATAGGACATAAATACTGGCAGACAGAACATGTAAAAAGTTTTTCTCCACTGTGATTCAGCATGTGGGTCTTCAAGGATGACTTTCGTGAACTTGAATAGTTGCAGTCGGAACATGAAAAAGGTTTATCTCCAGTGTGAGTTCGCATGTGAATCTTCAAAGTTCCCCTCTGAGAACATGAATAGTTGCAGTCGGGACATGAAAATGGTTTTTCTCCAGTATGAGTGAGCATGTGGATTTTTAATTGTCCCTTTCTAGAACATATATACCGGCAGACGGAACAAGTAAAAGGTTTTTCTGCACTGTGAGTCACCATGTGACTTTTCAAATTGCCATTGATAAAACTTGAATAGTTGCATTCCGGGCAAGTAAAATGCTTTCGTCCAGGCGGCAGAAGACCTGAAACAAATGGTATCATATATTGACGCACGAATAAACCATGGAAACAACCAGAAGCGGCGATTCGGAAAAGAGAACATCGGTACAATTCAAGTCAAGAAGACATGTGATTTCGTATTTAATATAATAATTCCTTCCACAATAACACATCATAATGGTGTAAAACCAGTCTTGTCGCAACACTTCTTTAAACAAATACATTTTAATTATCTGGTCTTCTCACTAAAATGCAAAATACATAATGTTCTGTTCTGTTACTTTGTTAGTTCTGGAAAGTAAAGCGCAAACAAATATATCAAGGATGTATCACTTTACACGTGAAATTAAGTACTACTACAACAAAGGAGCATTTATTTTGTTGTATGTTGAGTTACAAGAACTTAATAGAAAAATAATTCAAAGGTAAATTCGGAGGAAACGGACGACATAGGAAAACAGTGACATAAAAAAAGTACGAAGCTGTACTGACTGCGATTTGAATTAAATATTAAACTTTTGACAAAGAGAATGCAACTTACTAGCTGTTCTCTCAGCATACTGCAAACATTCCTGTTTTACGTCCGGGAGGTCGATATCTATATCCGTATACTGCATTTCACCTTCGCCTTCTTCCTGCAACCCTGGTTCCGTCTTAATGCAAACACTCTCCGGGTTGAGAAGATCCATGGCCTTCTGTGAGAGCGTTCCGGTTTAACAATATAATGATTGTAGTTAGTTATTACAGTTCAAAATAAATTAGACCTGAAACAGAACATTAACTAATTAAATCTATTTACAAGTGATTTAAAAAGAGCTTAAAGTAGTCACAATGCGCAATGTCACCAATATTATGTCATCTGCGTAAAAGTCGATAAAATAGTATAATAAGAGAGTAGATAAAATATCTGATAATCAGGGTCAATCTAAAGTTAGTGACTGCCAGGTAAACATTGTCCTGTGTATTATCTGCCTGTGTGTCACATAAATAATATGTACATATTCAATGATGACACATTGTTGATTTAGTTTTATGTAATTTATTGTTTTATTATCTCATGATCCCTTCCTCCATCGTGTTCATCACGCTTAAGTTATCCGTTCACTTATATGGATTGAAAATAACTAAAACACTCCCTTTTATGATTTCATCTGAGAGAATTTTCAAATAAATAATACAAAAGATTCTATTGCAGGATGTGTGGAAGTTGGTGAAATCCCATACATATTGTACACGATAAAAAAATCGTACAAAATTAAAAATACATACGTAATAAAATAATATAATATAATGCATTATGGTAGTCAGACAATATAAAGTAACAGTTTATGTGGGACGTGGTCCTGAGTGAGCTCAGAGAAAAGTAAAAGAGCTTGAATTTCGATAAATTCGCTACGAAAGGTGTTGATCGTTAAAATAACTGAACAGATGTCGTAACAAAAAAAAACTAAAACACTCGCAGAACTTAATAATAAAGTTATTAAATATGATTTATTACGAATAGAAGGTATTTTCCCCTTTGCATCTTTAGTTTATATAACATATAGAAGGCTTTAAAAAAAAGAAACAAAAATTCAACAAACTCTACTCAATCAAAGATGGCGTCCCTAGCCTAGAGTGAATGACAGGCGGGACAATGTATTTCAAGATGGTAGATAAAAACACAGTATGTTCACAAATGTAAATATAAACGCAGTAACTTCAAGGTGAGAACCGCGTTTACTTACAGAAACGGGAATACTTCGTTTTTATTTACCAACAGCGATGAAATTGATCACCATTTAAAAAAAATATAAACGAGTAATATTAAATTATGTCTTGAACTAGTGAGCTCCGAGGAAAGCAGAAGGGCTCGTATTTTAATAAATTCGCGATAAAGGGTAATGGTCATTAAAATTAAAACTGATAACATTATACTACTATGGGTAATGAAGAGGAAACGTCAAAAAAGGTTGATATAACCATAGATGAGACACAAATGTACCTGCCTACAAAAGCATGTAAATAAGAATTGAATAATAATTAAAAAATTAATTGAAATATTTTGTACTAATACTATGTATTCTATATAGTCCTGATGAAGAAAGCATCGCTTTCGAAATATGTAGATAAGTGTGTATTAATAAAGTGGTGAAAACAACACAAATTTTAATTCATTTATTAATAATGACGCCACTAAGTGAATACCAATCTTTTGAAGAAATGGTTGAAGAATGATTATTTAGGAATGATATTTTTAAGTGAAGATAACTAAATGCAATGTTTGCTTCACAAACATGACCGGCTGAAAATATAATCTAACGGCTCAACATCAAATTGAATGAGTAATTTTGGTGCCTGTAGCCACGTCGGTGTAGAACTGTCAAATTATCTACCATCTCTAGAAACCATACATAACGATTTAATGCAGATATAGTTTCCAATAACGAAGAAATAATATTATAGGGAGGTATTTAATTGTTAAAAATAATACGAAAAAGGGTCCCGTAGAACCTACTTACGTATAGAGGGATGCGCGGCTGTCAATTCCAATTAGTTCAAGAAACTTTACTGTGATTGCATTTGTAAAACTTCGCGATAGAAATGTGCTGGTCACTGAAATTACCCAAAACTGTATAAACGGAACACAAGTATTGTGAACTTTATAAAATATTATTTCAGCAAAGCGGAGCAAGAACAGTATTGTGCGACGACGTAAGGGGCAATGAGAAACATTTCCATAGACAACGGACAAATTTAGGAAAATTTTTACAAACAATAATTCACATACACCTAAAAAGGATTTACGATTAATATCAAGCTGATAATGTGATCATGCCCTTTATTAAATACCAAAATAATGTACCTTAAAACAGGTGACAATAAGGAATTACTTAATTCACCTACCTTATAATATGTTCTCGACATTTTAATTGTATTTTATTTGTTTAGTATAACTTTTGCCAGAGGTAGTGATTTTTGATGTTGTTTATAGTACGTATTAATTTGTATTACTATGTAAACATTCATGTATGTAAGTTTTGTACACATTATTTATTTATGTACTAAAATCAAATAAAATAAAAATAAAATGATATGTCGTAGAATATTGAACCGTTTCGACGGCATTGTAGCATTGTAAATTCCAAAGCGGCAAGATGCCCGCAAATCCTTCGCTGCCATATATTTATTTGTTGCAATAGAACGTACCGGAGAATAACAGAAAATCTATCCATGCAGGTATCTCTATATCAACGTTTGGATAGCATTATTTTAGTTTATTCTGAGGGTGAGCGACATTCCATTCCGCCTTTGTTTTGGGCTTCATCTCGCACTATTATATCCACCATTTCCCTGTCTAGGCAATGTGGTAAACTCCGTGAATTTTTTGTTTGATTTTTTTATACCATTCGACGAAGCTCGCAGAGTTGTATAGTATTAGGAAAGCCCTTGCCGAAAAGTCAACCGAATTCACTATTTAAAATAAAAATCTACTGGCCAGGCCATATTGCACATCTGAGGGTTAAATTAAAAGAAAAAAAATGATTTACACTTGCCAGAATCATCGAATTTGGTAAAACGAGGGGAAATAATTTTTCCAAAACACACCTCACGTCTGCTTCAAAACCGTAGTTTTCAAAACTCTCCGTGCACAAATCGTTACGTACTACGTCATGTGCGAGCGTCCTCTTGAAGAAAATGACGTGAATAAGATGACCATAACCAGTTGCTCTATAATGCTTGTTACACGCAGTTATAGTAGGCGTGATCCCATACAGTCGTTACAGACGGGTAAGATATAATCTATCTGTGACAACTGTGTGAAGTTATTATATGACAAGCGGACCCTCCCCCGGCACAACATTGCATCCGTATTACCAACTGTCGAAAAACGTGTGGGTATATGAAACCATATCTTATTTTTATTTTAACGGTAGCAAATTATATTCGCAATCGTGAGATTTCTGAAAAGTCCAGAAACATTAAATATTACGTTTGAACTGTAAAAATTGATAATTTGTATTTGGTCGGTTTACCGTATTTTATGTGGAATGATATTCTTATTATTATTATCTAAAAAAAATACTACAAACATTCCACCATCACCTCTAGTCTACTTGACACTGGGTAGTAAGTGCTTGGAGTGAATACCGATTAAAAACTGTTATCTATGGTTAATAATGTTTTGCAATAAGGAACTTGATATATCCTTTGTAATACCTATAAGTAATGACCGAATTCACAGATATACTTAGTTTCTAAACATGTGCAATTCAATTCTGAATAATTCCCAGACTAGACAGGCCATAAAAAAATTGCACAAATGCTTGCCGCGTATATTGTTGTTCAAGCCGAAAACCATTGTAAACTACTACATCGTAAAGTAAGTACCCTTAAATACTCTTTTAGAAAGTCGGCATTATTTTACAAAAGGACAGCAATAAAACCTAAAACTAAATAAGGGTGTAATAAATGAGCGGCCGCCAGACAATACGGGTTATAAAAAGGTCCCTACAGATGGCCACAGGGAACAGGCCTCTCGGGCTCCAGTTGGCTTGAAGCTTCCGCCCAGGAAGGTACCTATTCTCGCCCCTCGGACACGCCACCCAGGTCCTCTGACAACAGTGACTTTTACGCTTCCATCAAAGAAGGAAGTACGATCTCCGCCATTCGGAGATCTACTGCATGTGACCGGCCAGGCTCTGCACCGCGAGTTGGCTTTACGCTTCCATCCCAGAGGAAGTCCGATCTCCGCCCTTCGGAGATCTACCGTAGAAGTCGCCCAGGCTCTGCACCGCGATTCGATCCACCCACTTCCGCCCAGGAAGATACTAATCTACGCCCTTAGGAGATCAAACCTTCTAAGACCAGCCACTGGACCCTGGACAGCCATCAGTAAAGGGAAGTGCCTTTGAACTCTCATGATAATTCTCCCACCCTGTCAGCCAAGTGAATCCCTAACTTAAAGAATCAACATTCCCGTATAATTAAGCCAGGTGAATCTCTAACCCTAAGAATCAACTTTCCCGTATATTTAAGCCAAGTGAATCTCTTACTTTAAGAATCAACTTTTTCGTATAATTAAGCCAGTGAATCTTTAGTTTTAAGAATATATTAAATATATAATATTATTTATATATTCCACCGTATTCAAATATATCAATATATAAAAACCATTGTGAAGACGTTGAGCTACTCAAATCTAATAACTCTAATCACAATATTATAATTTGCGGTGATTATAACCTGCCCAATTGTAAATTTAATGATTTGGATTATTTACCATTAACGGCATGCGAGAGAGAAATCTTAGACATGTCGAACTATTTAGGTCTATTTCAATGTAATTATGTGCAAAATTGCAGTAATCGGGTACTTGATTTAATTTTTTCTACTGAAGAGGTTATAAAAGTCTACGAATCAGCAGAATCCTTTTCCCAATTGACAAGCACCACCCTCCACTTACAATACTTACACCTAATACAATAGAGTGTGACCCCCTAATTAAAAATTGTAGTCGTAATTTTAATACTGCCAATTACCAGAACATTAATCATGCACTTAACAAAGTGGATTGGTCTGTTCTCATTGAAGGCGATCTCAACGATAGCGTTGAACTATTCTACTCTCAACTGAATAGTATCATTTCCGACACAATCCCTCTAATTCATCATAAAGTATGAAAGTATCCTATATGGTTCAGCGAAGAATTAGTTCAGTTAACTTTTATTAAAAAAGAAACACATAAACAATATAAACAAAACAGAACAATTATCAATTATATGGCATTAACAATATTAGAAAAGATTGCAAAAAAAATGGCAAAAAGATGTTATAATAATTACATAAATTCAGTTGAGAACACGATAATTCATGATATAAAAAACTTTTGGAAATACACAAAATCATTGAAAAATAATGAAGTTGGTATTTCTGGAAATATTCGTTACAGACAAAACAGCTCCAATAAAATTAAAGAAATTGTTAACATGTTTGCAGATTACTTTAAGGACGTGTATGAACCTGAAATTCCAGACGATTTAATTCCGAACTTCACTTCAGATATAAATCTACACTTATCACAAATATACATTGACATTGAAGACGTTATTGCCTGTATTAAATCACTTGAACCCAAAACAAGCTCGGGACCTGATAAAATTCCTTCCATTTTACTTAAGAATTGTGCCCAAAGTTTATCTGTCCCGCTTTATATACTATTTAACAAATCACTCTCTACTGGATACTTTCCACAAATATGGAAACTTAGCTACCTAACTCCTATATTCAAAAGTGGTGATAAATCCCTGGTAGAAAATTATCGGCCTATCTGTATTCAATCGTCAATACCAAAACTTCTTGAAAAATTGAATCTTAAGAAAATCAGTTTCATTGTAAACTTTTGTATCACAACTAGTCAACATGGCTTTATCTCTGGCAGATCAACTTTGACTAACCTAACATTATATGAAAATTTCATTTCAAATGCACTTGCCAATAAACAACAAGTTGATTCCATATATACAGACTTTAGTAAGGCGTTTGATAATGTCTGTCATAAAATTCTCATTAATAAACTTTTGAATCTTGGCATTAATGGGAAACTATTATCCTGGTTTGAGAGTTACTTACTTAGGCGTCAGTTAACTGTCTGTATCAATGATCATTTATCATACACGTTCGAAGCTACCAGTGGCGTACCCCAGGGTTCGCATCTTGGTCCCATACTTTTTAATTTATTCATAAACGACGTAACAAACATATTCACCCGTGTTCTCATTTTAATGTTTGCTGATGACATGAAGATATATAGAATTATTGATAATATCGAGGACTGTCTGTTGCTTCAATCTAATCTTAATAGCCTTTACGACTGGTGTCTTAAAAACAAATTAACTCTTAATGTAAAAAAATGCCAACTTATGAGATTCCACAGAAAAAAAACCACTGCTGTTTACTTACTTTCTCAATAATCACACCTTATTATCTGTTGATGAAATCAGAGACCTTAGTATAACCTTTGACACTAAATTAACATTCATTAAACATATTAATAATATAACCAGTAAAGCAATGCAAATGTTAGGATTTGTCTTACGGATTTCAAAGGATTTCAAAAATTTAAACACTGTCAAATTACTGTACACTTCTCTTGTTAGAAGTCAACTAGAATTTTACTCCAACATTTGGAATCCTTACTACAGCGTACATGAAAATTCCCTTGAGCGAGTCCAACATAAATTTTTACGTTACATTAATTTTAAATTGGGAATACCCATCGAAAACATTAATTACCTCTCTGTTAGAATGAATGGGACTCGATACATTAAAAGAAAGAAGAATTTGTTCAGGCCTATTTTATTTATTTAAAATTGTTAACAACTTGTTGAACTCCCCTGAACTTCTTTCGTATGTTTCCATGTACCGGGTCGAACAGTACGCTACAAATTACCTTATCATTGTAACAATATAGGATCAAACGCTGAACTCAATTCCATAAGGAATCGTCTGCATGTACTTGGTAATAACTATGTTTTAGACGATGCTATAAATATTGAAAGGATATCAACGTACAAATATTAGTGTATTAAAGCTGTTTGTCAGCGCTTCGATCATAATTAAACTTACTATTGATTGTATTCACTCCTCAACACACAGTTTGCGCCATTGCACATTGTTATTATTTCTATGTTCATAATTGTATTGCACTGTTTTAACTTGTTTTATGTAAAAGCCCTAAGGGCGTAAATAAATAAATAAATAAATACAAACTTTTACGTAGATTAATGAAGAAAATGGTTAATTTTAAGTACAAAGACTTTACGAGTAGATTTAAGTACTTGCCTATCTAGTTTTATTGATATTTTGTGTCTAATTATGATTAACCTTAGTTAAAGACTAACCCCACGATTATTAAAATAAACGACTTGTTGTAAATACCTAAATTGCTTTTCAGTTCCTAATCTTTTTGCGTAATGCCTAAAATTATAACCCACTGCATTAATTAGCGTCTTATCAAACTCCAGTGAAAAATATAATGGGTGTAAAAATATATATTCGTATAGACCAGCAAATGCCGATTATGAATATATAGCTCTCATTATATATAATTATACACAGATTTTATAAATAGTTATTTAAAAGTAAATTAAAAACCGTACCGTCAAAACACCATGTTCTGTTGCTACCATTGCATCTGTTGCCACACATGCAGTTTTCGAGCCCAACTTATAACTAGAGACGGTTTTTTTCCGCTTTTTATATTCTATGGCTTATAATTTCGCTGTTTGCAGTGTTCATTTTGCTCGTAAAATAATTATGTTTGTTTATTACGACTACTTGAGGGTTTTTGCTTGAAAATTCATAACATCTTTAACGAATTTGTTTACTTAATAATCTATACCGCTTGCACAAAACAACAACGTCATTGGTACTTTGGTGATTATTCTTTTACTTATTCTGGGAGTGGAGGATTTCTAATGATACCTCAAACCTATTATTTCTTACAATGAATAATGTTTTTATTTTTATTTCAAGCCATTAAAGTTCAAAACTATTTAATTTAATCAACCTATTTATGTTAAGATCACAGATGCGCATGCGTCAGTTTTCGCACATGCATAGAACACTGATGGAAGCTATTAACGCAAGCGATTTTGATTTGCCTTTCAAACATAATTTAAAGCATTAAAGGACTTAAAAGACTTTCTTTGAACGCTGATAAATTGTTAATTAGTTGCGGATATGAATGTATTTTTGCACTTTGGTACAATGCGCCTACAATAGTAACGAGACGCTGATATTCTACAATGTTTCATTCAATTAAACGCAGTTAAATGTGAGTGTAAGGTTCTCGAAGTTTGGTATGGAATCCATATAATATCGATTACGGCCTATTGAATGGCTAATCCGACTGCTAGTGTGACGTCACACTCAACAAGTCATTGATTTCGTGCGTTTTGGTGGGCTTTAAAAATTTGAAACTTTAACAGTTATTTTAACCATGAAAACGAATTACAAAAAAAATTAAATAACCAGAAAATTAAGTTAGGATGTCAAAATTAATAAAAAAAAAATGACTGGAGTCCTTATTCCCGTCGATCTTCTGTCACTTCATCGTAGCTCAGGTATTAATTACTTTACCCGTGTTCATGTGAAGAGGTAACTATGTTCATATTCAAAGGTAGAAATATTCCTAGTTGGACACTCGACCTGCTTCTGACTCAGGGGAGTAAAGTGAACAGTTTTTGTTCCTCTTTTCCCTCTTAACTGTGACTTGTGTGTAGAAAGTTAATTTTGCAACCTCTAAGGGTTCGGAAACATTCTCTCAATACATAGATGTATTTTAATTAGACGGGACGCTTAAATAAGTGACTCCGCTTTCTTTGGGGTTAGTACTTCCAGCTAATATTTAACCTTTTTAATCGTCAGCGTTTGATGTGGGAATGCCTGCATCGAAATGCCTCAGTGCTGTGTGGTGCGGCACAAAAAAAAACCCCAAATACTTTTCCAAATGTTGACAGATTTACTTTTCCAAGGAATGTCAGTTTATAATAATGTTAAAGTTACTGATAATTAAAGGAATTTTGCCTGAAATTTATATTTTGCTGACACAACTGTCACATGGCGTTCGGCTAATTTTGGCATGGTCTGTGAGGTGACCTGGGCGTCGTTCGACTGATTAATTTATTGTTAAAATATTAATAACATTACTTTCTATTCACAGACAATAGTTTGAAAAAAATCTATTACGTATTTCACTGTTTTGGAAGACTCTGGTTTCGTAGAATTAAATTTCTCTTTTGACAAAGCCTGATATAGCCTTTTGTAATCACCTAAAATAATTGACCAAATTCACCGAAATATTTAGATTTAAAATGTGCATTTTAAATAATAGGAATTCCCAGATTAGACCGGCCATAAAATAAATTTAGTACAAAGGCTAGTCGAGCCTATTGTTAGGTAAAATCGTAACTAAAATAATATAATCTTAACTGCTATTTTGGGTAAGCCCGCAATTCCGTTAGAATTTTATGGGACGTCAATAAAAGATAATCCCCTCAAGGGAATTGAGCCGCGGATGGAACGACCGCTGAACAATACCGGTAGACAGGTAGACAGAAGGACAGTGGGCTCTAGAGGAGACAGTCGATTGCCAGAGTCCGCGCAGGACGGAGAGTGAGGTGCAGTCTTCCACCGAGGATTGCAGTAGTCCGCCCAGGACAGAAGAGTCGATTGTAAGAGTCCGCCCAGGACGGAGAGTCGCGTGCAGTCTTCCATCGAGGAAAAAAAAAGTCGGTTGCAGTAGTCCGCCCAGGACAGACGAGTCGGTTGCAGTAGTCCGCCCAGGACACCCAGCCAAGTGAAACCTTCCGCCCAGGAAGGTTCCAATTCTCGCTCCTTTGAGAGGCCGCCCAGGTCCTCTGACGACGAGGGAATTCTACACTTCCATCCCAGAAGGAAGCAGCTGATCTTCGCCCTTCGGAGATCAACATCGGAGACCGCCCAGGCCTCTGATTATCGCCGCGTTGCACCTACTACCGATCCGGAGGTACACGAATACGTAGTGCGAACGCGAGGACTCTACATACAACGCAGCCACTGGACTCTGGACATCCATCACCTAAAAGGGAAGTGCCTGACTATAATGATAATTCCTCCCACATTGCCTAAGCCAGTGAACCTCTAATTTTAAGTACAAAGACTTTAACAGTAGAATTAAGTAATTGCGTATCTAGTTTTGTTAAATTTATTATGTCTAATTAAGTTTTACTCTAGATTTAAGACTAATCCCACGTATGTAAAAATAAATTACTTGTAACTACCTAAGATCGCATTTCTATTCCTCCCCTTTTGCGTTATTCCTAGAATAATACCTACTGCCCGACTACCACCGTCATATCAAGCCTTCAAATTTGTAGATAGTAAAGTAGGAACTGTCAGGTTTTGACTATTGTTTGAGACAACTTTCCTCATTAATTTCCGTTGTCTATGGAAATGACGTTCCCATTGCGTCTTTCGTCGTCGCACAGTAATGTTGTTACTCCGATTTGCTGAAATAATATTTTATAAAGTGCACAATACTTGTGTTCGGTTTATACAGTTTTGATTCATTTCAGTGACCAGCACATTTATATCGCGAAGTTTTACAAATGCAATCACACTAAAGTTTCTTGAACTAATTGGAATTGACAGCCGCGCATCGCTCTATACGTAAGTAGGTTCTACGGGACCCTTTTTTCGTATTATTTTTAACAATTAAATACCTTCCTATAATATTATTCCTTATTTATTGGAAACTATATCTGCATTAAATCGTTATGTATGGTTTCTAGAGATGATTGATAATTTGACAGTTCTACACCGCCGCGGCTAGTCACCAAAATTACTCATTCAATTTGATGTTGAGCCGTTAGATTATATTGTCTGCCGGTCATGTTTGTGAAGCAAACCTTGCATTTAGTTATCTTCATTCAAAAATATCTCTTCTAAATAATTGTTTTTCAATAATTTTTTCAAAAGATTCACTTCGTGGCGTCATTATTAATAAATCTATTAACATTTATGTTCTCTTCACCACATTATTAATACACACTTATCTACATGTTTCGAGAGCGATGCTTTCTTCATCAGGACTATATAGAATACATAGTATTAATAAAAATTAATTTTAATAATTTTTTTTTAATATTCTTCAATTCTTACGTTTATTCTTTTGAAGGCAGCTACATTTGTGTCTCATTATGGTTATTCAACATTTTTTGATGTTTCTTTTTTATTACCCATAGTAGTATAATTTTTCCCCGTAAAGCAATACTGTTCAAACTACGCAATACTTGTATTTAGTGTTATCAGTGTACTGTAATTTAATTAACCATTACCCTTTATCGCGAATTTATTAAATTACAAGCCCTTCTGCTTTTCTCGAAGCTCACTAGTTCAAGCCTTCATTTAATATCACTCGTTTTATTATTATTTTTTTTATTGATAACTTTTGTTACTTCAATACATTTTCAAACACTCAAAACAAAATACATCATAATATGATGAATATTAAATATGTTAAGGGGGAGTGGAATAATTTATTATTCAGAAATAACCATAATATTATTACGCAATACGATAAATATGATGTTTATAAAGAGAAAAATATGAGTTATATATTTTTAAAATTTACATAGGTTTAGCATTCATCAAAATCAAATTAGAAATATAATCTTTTTCTTTCCGTTCTATGTAAGTTTCACAAATTATTTTTAAATGTTCAGTAGCCTAATAAAATCCTTTGAACGTTTTTCTTTAACATGCGGTCATAAAAATTCCAATAAAATACAAATGTTGGGTGCGATTTAAGTTTTTTATGAACACTAACCTTCATGTTTTTTTAAATGCGGATTAAAAAAGTTTCTTAAAGTTTATGAACAAAAATTCCACGGGAGATGATGGCAATTATTTTTTTCCACTTTTTAAAAGTATTTTGAGATTATTAAACCACCATTTAATTCAGAAAGGCCGGTTTATAAATCGATGAATTATCAGGTGCTGCTAATACTATCTATGCGGTAAGAACTCGAACTAAAGTTTTTTTTAAATACGCGTCAACTATAACAAACTTTCATATCAGGTGGTGTTCTAGTGGTTAGGATAGTGGCTTTCCAAGTGGTCGGTCAGAGTTCAATCCCCATGCATAATTTTTTTTTTTATTTGTATTAAAACTTATTTGACGTATGATGACGATTACGTATTTATAGGAACTGTGGGTGTTTGCAAAAAACCTTTTTCATGCGGGAAAGGTAAGGTATTGTTTTCGAAGATATAGCGATTTAAAACAAATTAAAGAAATTCGCGCGGCACCCTTATTTTCGCCCATTGCCCACGGTCCGCCGGCGCAAATAAATACCCGACTGAAGTGTGTAAAATACAAATGTTTCATAAAGGGTAAAATACAAAAACATTCAAATTCATCAGCTGTCTAAAACCAACGTGTGATCAGCACTCATATTTTAGAAATAATACTCGTCCATCAATATCCAGAGAACGCGAGGTCGTTCCCTGGTACGGATATGTATTTTTTTCAGCTTTAATTCAATAAAGTTCATTGAAAATATGTATTGAATATTTGTTTGTATTTCGCGACAGAAAGTTTCGTCATTAGTCGAGCGACGCAGCGCCACGGTGGTTATTTAAATCATTAATTCCTGTTCCCTTCGGCGAATAAGCGAGATGTTCGTAAATTTCCGTCTCCAATCGAGCGAACGCAGCGCCACGGTGGTTATTTGTACTATTCTCCATTTGCGTTCAGAGATTCATAGTTTGTTTTACGAATAAAATTTACATAAATATTAACATTTTTATCTATCCTCAACTTTGGAAATGAAACCTCTTGTTTTAAAAAAGAAATAAAATGTTAATTCAATAGAACTGAGTTGCTCACAGCAAATCCGAAAATCTTGTATTGTACCCGAATGTGGTTTTTCGCAAACGCTTGTCTCCTATCCATAGATCGTAGGTAAAATTAGTTTTAAAAATAGTAATTTTAAAAGAAAAACATTAGACGGAAAGGAATGGAACCCTGATAGTCCGAATAGAAAGCAACTCCTCTGACCATTACACTACCATGTCTCATGTGGAAGGCGACAAATTTACCATTCATAACAAAAAATAACATTTACGTATTTTTGGTATTCGAAAATATATACCGAATATACTGACATCTTGCAAATTATCGTGAAAGGTTTTGCAGGTGGATTTATGTCGAAATTCCTACTACAAACGACTGTAGCCACCAAGGGGCGTTAATGTTGTTTTATGTCAACTTTCAAGGCTTTCCATATCACGTTAACAAAAAATCCCATAAAGGCAAAGCCTGTGTGTGTATATAATAGTTTTTTATCACATTTCTATGGTGTATGTGAAAGTTTTCATTTTAAACAAAAATTTATGTAATCATTTTCTTAAAAGAAATTTCTAAGAAGAAAAAATGCTAGCAAAAATGAGAATAATAAAATATCACATAAAGTGATAAGAGGAAACAAACAAAAAAAACATTTCATTAGTTATACCAATAAACAGAATTTACTGTTATTATCACATGTACGTACATGAGTATAATTAAATTTTAGTTGGCGTTTTAAAATTACACACAAGTATGATACTAATGTTTTGAAAGTAGGTTTTATGAAAATGCATATGTATTGTGCTTTTGGTGTATTAAAAAATAGCATCAAATAAATTTCTCTTTAACAACTCTAATAATTTAAACATTAATCAAACATTCCAATGGCGTAGAGTCCTTTATACAAATAACTTTACTTCTTTGAGCGTTAAAAAAATCGCTTCTGAAATAAAACCCGCTTTTTATACTAATAATAATTTAGGTGAATTCTTAATTAATACTAAAGATAATGGTGATAGACTAAGCCACTCGGGTATATATCAACTTAATTGTAAAGATTGTCAGGCTTTTTATATCGGTAAAACGGCCCGGAACGTCAACGTAAGAGTAAGAGAACACCTACGATGTCTAAATAATAATGCCTTTTCAGATCAAAAAAGCCGTTAACAATAATTTAAACATTATTAAAAACCAAATTACTTTAACCAATAGTCCCATACTTAATTTATTCCGGTAATCTCAGTTGTTCCCCCCCACTTATCCTTCCTAAATAATGTGTCCCCTCCCACTCTATATGTGTCTCTTTCTTTCATTTTGTATCTCTTTCACTCATTGTTTTATTTACTGATGTATATATATATATATATATATATGAGACGATGTATGAATGTGAATGAAGCAAGAGGTGTATGCCAAGATCGAGTTGTTTGGCGGTCCGTCCTCTCTGCCTACCCCTGCGGGGAAACGGCGTAATGGTTAGTAAGTTAGTTAGTTAAGATAATTAGATACAGTCACATATATATATATATATATATATATATACACATATATATATATATATATATATATGTGTATATATATATATATATATATAGCTGACTGTATCTCAGTATCTTAACTAACTTCTTTTCTCGATACGCCGACCAAGTAGGCAGAAGAAAGAACTGCTCGTCTTTAACATTACATTCGCTTATCGTCTCTCTATTATTCCGACTTCTGACATGGCCCGACTCAAGTATTTGATTCATGATCGCTGTATATTCCTCCGGACGTCCTCGGCTTCTTCTTCCATTCACATTCGCGTCATACATTCTTCTTACACTCCTTTCTTCGTTCATTCGCTCCACATGCCCGAACCATCTAAGCGTCCCTTTCTTAATTTTACTCATTACGCTTACATCAGCCTTGCATTCTTTACGAATTTCAATATTTTCACACGATCATACATGGTTTTACCACACATTCGTCTCAGAGATCTTAAAAATAATTATCTTTAGTTAATAATAATAATAAGCCCTGACTATGCTTCGGTGAAGCGAAACCTGGTTTGCGATCGTTATTAATTCAATAAAAGTGGTGTTTTACAAATTGTGTTTTTTCATTTAATAGTTAATGTTCTGTTGCAGGTCTGATTTATTTTGAGGTGGAACTAACTACGATCATTATATTATTAAATCGGAAGGCTCTCACAGAAGGCCATGGATCTTCTCAACCCGGAGAGTGTTTGCATTAAGAAGGAACCAGGGTTGCAGGAAGAAGGCGAGGTTGAAATGCAGTACACGGATATAGATATCGTCCTCCCGGACGTAAAGCAGGAATGTTTGCAGTATGCTGAGAGAACGGCTAGTAAGTTGCATTCCATTTGTCAGAGTTTAATGTTTAATTCAGATCGCAGCCAGTACAGCTGCGTAGTTTTTTGTATCACCGTTTACCCATGTCGTCCGTTTCCTCCGAATTTACCTTTGAAATATTTTTCTGTGAAAGTGTTAACTGTAAAAGCTTTTAATATAATTTGCAATGAAGTTCTTGTCCCTCAACATATTAAATTAAGTTCTCCTCTATTACAAGTAGCCATCAAATTTCAAGTGTGAGGTGATACATACTTGATATTTTGTTTGCATTCTACTCTCCAGAACTAACAAACAAACAGAACTGACCAGTATGTATTTTGCATTTTAGCGAGAAGTCCAGATTATTAAAATGTGTTTTTTGTTTAAAGAAGTGTTGCTACAAGACTGGTTTTACACCATTGTAATGTGTTATTGTCTCTAGAATTATTATATTAAATAGGAAATCACATGTCTACTTGACTTGAATTATAGCGATTGTCCCTTTTCCGAATTGCCGCTTCTGTAAGGTCTTTCCATGTTTTATACATGCGTCAATAAATGATACGATTTGTTTCAGGTCTTCTGCCGCCTGAAAGAAGGCATTTTACTTGCCCCGAATGCAACTATTCAAGTTGTCGAAATGGCGATTTGAAAAATCACATGCTGACTCATATTGGAGAAAAACCTTTTACATGTTCTGAGTGCAACTATTCAAGTTTTCGAAAGAACAATTTAAAGAGCCACTTGCTAACTCATAGTGGAGAAAAAGCGTTTTCATGTTCCGATTGCCCCTTCTCATGTTCTCAGAGGGGATATTTAAAAAGTCACATGCTGTCTCACAGTGGAAAAAAACGTTTTTCATGTTCCAACTGTAAATATTCATATTCACGTAAGTCATCCTTGAAGACCCACATGCTGATTCACAGTGGAGAAAAACCTTTTACATGTTCCGATTGCAACTATTCAAGTTCTCGAAAGAACAATTTAAAGAGCCACTTGCTAACTCATACTGGAGAAAAACCTTTTTCATGTCCCGAGTGTACGTATTCATGTTCTTACAGGGGATCTTTAAAAAGTCACATGTTGACTCACAGTGGAGAAAAACCTTTTTCATGTTCCAACTGCAACTATTCATGTTCACAAAAATCGTCCTTGAAGTCCCACATGCTGACTCACAGTGGAGAAAAACCTTTTTCATGTTCCAACTGCAACTATTCATATTCACATAAGTCGTCCTTGAAGTACCACATGCTGACTCACAGTGGAGAAAAACCTTTTTCATGTACCGAGTGCAAATATTCAAGCTTTCGAAAGAACAATTTAAAGAGTCACTTGCTAACTCATAGTGGAGAAAAAGCGTTTTCATGTTCCGATTGCAACTATTCATGTTTTGTAAAGAGCCATTTGAAGAGACACATGCTGACTCACAGTGGAGAAAAACCTTTTACCTGTTCCGTCTGCCAGTATTTATGTTCTAGAAAGGTACAACTAAAAATCCACATGATGACTCATACTGGACAAAAACCTTTTTCATGTCCCGATTGTAACTATTCATGTTCTTACAGGGAATCTTTAAAAAGTCACATGTTGACTCACAGTGGAGAAAAACCTTTTTCATGTTCCAACTGCAACTATTCATGTTCACAAAAATCGTCCTTGAAGAGACACATGCTCACTCACAGTGGAGAAAAACCTTTTTCATGTTCCAACTGCAACTATTCATGTTCACAAAAGTCGTCCTTGAAGAACCACATGCTGACTCACAGCGGAGAAAAACATTTTTCATGTACCGAGTGCAAATATTCAAGTTTTCGAAAGAACAATTTAAAGAGCCACTTGCTAACTCATAGTGGAGAAAAAGCGTTTTCATGTTCCGATTGCAACTATTCAAGTTTTCTAAAGTTCCGTTTGAAGAGACACATGCTGATTCACAGTGGAGAAAAACCATTTTCATGTCCCGAGTGTACGTATTCATGTTCTTACAGGGGATCTTTAAAAAGTCACATGTTGACTCACAATGGAGAAAATCTTTTTTCATGTTCCAACTGCAACTATTCATGTTCACAAAAATCGTCCTTGAAGTCCCACATGCTGACTCACAGTGGAGAAAAACCTTTTTCATGTTCGAACTGCAATTATTCATATTCATATAAGTCGTCCTTGAAGACCCACATGCTGACTCACAGTGGAGAAAAACCTTTTTCGTGTTCCGAGTGCAAATATTCAAGTTTTCGAAAGAACAATTTTAAGAGCCACTTGCGAACTCATAGTGGAGAAAAAGCGTTTTCATGTTCCGATTGCAACTATTCATGTTTTGTAAAGAGCCATTTGAAGAGACACATGCTGAATCACAGTGGAGAAAAACCTTTTACCTGTTCCGTCTGCCAGTATTTATGTTCTAGAAAGGTACAATTAAAAATCCACATGATGACTCATACTGGACAAAAACCCTTTTCATGTCCTGATTGCAACTATTCATGTTCTTACAGTGGATCTTTAAAAAGTCACATGTTGACTCACAGTGGAGAAAAACCTTTTTCATGTTCCAACTGCAACTATTCATTTTCACAAAAATCGTCCTTGAAGAGACACATGCTGACTCACAGTGGAGAAAAACCTTTTTCGTGTTCCGAGTGCAAATATTCAAGTTCACATAAGTCGTACTTGAAGACCCACATGCTGACTCACAGTGAAGAAAAACCTTTTACATGTTCCAATTGCAACTATTCAAGTTTTCTTAAGGGAAATTTGAATAGACACTTGCTGACTCACAGTGGAGAAAAAACTTTTACCTGTTTCGTCTGCCAGTATTTATGTTCTACAAAGGGACAATTAAAAATCCACATGATGACTCATACTGGACAAAAACCTTTTTCATGTCCGAGTGTACGTCTTCATTTTCTCGGAGAGGATCTTTAAAAAGTCACATGCTGACTCACAGTGGAGAAAAACCTTTTTCATGTTCCAACTGCAACTATTCATGTTCACAAAAATCGTCCTTGACGACCCACATACTGACTCACAGTGGAGAAAACCATTTTTCATGTACCGAGTGCAAATATTCAAGTTTTCTAAAGAACAATTTAAAGAGCCACTTGCTAACTCATAGTGGAGAAAAAGCGTTTTCATGTTTTGGAATATTCAAGTTTTCTAAAGTTCCATTTGAAGAGACACATGCTGATTCACAATGGAGATAAACCTTTTTCATGTTCCAACTGCAACTATTCATGTTCACAAAAGTCGACCTTGATGACCCACATGCTGACTCACAGTGGAGAAAAACCTTTTCATGTTCCGAGTGCAACTATTCAAGGTTTCGAAAGACCAATTTGAAAAGACACTTGTTAACTCAAAGTGTTGAAAAACCGTTTTCATGATACGATTGTACCTTCTCAGGTTCTCAAAGGTCTCTTTAAAAAATGTTCAAATGCTAACTCACAGTGAAGAAAAACGTTTTTCATGTTCCAACTGCAGCTATTCAACTTTTCTAAAGGGTCATTTTAACAGAATCGTGCTGACTCACAGTGGAGAAAAACCTTTTGCATGTTCTGTCTGCCAATATTTATGTTCGAGAAAGGAACAATTAAAACACATGAATAACATTTGGCTGTCAATAGTTGTTTTGTTTTGTTCTTCATTATATTGATCAAAAACCATATATATTCTGTTCTCTGCTTAAAAAAATGTGTTGTTTGTTGTTCCTTGACGATTCTTCTCCCCCCTGGTCATCCGGGAGCCACTTCTTTCAGCTGATTACCAGATATTTATACACTTTTTTACCTAGCTGTCACTTATTCGACTTTTTGTTCTTTTGTGTTTGTAAAGAATGGAGGATATTTCTTAAAAGGTCCCTTCTGGACTCCCTAGGAAGCCTCCAGATCCACCTCCTGACCTCCCAGATGATAATAATTCAGAAATTTCAGACAGTGAATCTGTCATGGTAAATTCATACAAAAAAAGAAAGTTTAGTGCATCTCCAAATATATCCGACACTCCTTCAACTTCATAGACCCCAGCCCCAGCAGAACTTCCAGCATCTCCTCCAACTAATTTCTACTCTGTTCATTCCCGTGGCCCATATATTGTGTACGCCCAAAAAACCGAGCAAGGAAAAACTATTCATCTTCTTGAGTTATGTAAATTTCTAACAAACACAAAAATTCTTTCCATCAAGCCTGGAGGTGTAAAAGCGGAGGGTCGTTTTCGAATTTCTGTTGAATTCCTCACAGGGTCAGCAGCCAATTCATTTATTAAAAATATTTACATTTCATCAAATTCCAAATTCAAGGCATACATTCCTACTTTTAATGTAACCCGTATGGGCTTGGTCAGAGGTATCTCGACCGATCTTTCCATCCCAGTAATTTTATCCGCCCTTACAACTCCTCAACATATCGCCAATCCCATAAAAGCCAGAAGACTAAATTACAAGGACTCTTCTGAGGGCACAATTACCTGGAAACCCTCCCAATCTGTCGTGATCGCCTTTGAAGGGCAGTCTTCCCTCGCATATATATATTTATTTTTTAATTCATTACCGGTTGAAATTTACACTTATCCTACCACAGAATGTTTTAATTGCTGCCTTTTTGGTCACACCAAAGCTGCATGGAGATCTCCACCCAGATGTTTCAAATGCGGTGAAAGCCACACAGCTGACCAATGCCCTTCTTCAGCCCAACCCAAATGTTTCTACTGTTTAGGCTCTCAGACAGCCATCAACTATTCTTGCCCAGATCAATCCCGCCAAAAAAATATTAAATTATCGATGTCTTCTCAGAACTTATCTTTTCTGCAGGCATCTAAATTATTCCCTCCCGTCAAGAAATCATTTGCTGAGGCTTTATCCAGCAACCCTACATCCAACTCTCACCAATCCTCAATAACAATTTCTTCTCGCTCAACTAAATTCTCATACAAAAACCCCACCCCTAAACCGGCTCCTGGATATGATCAACTACAACACAATTCACTTCTTTTAATTCCCATGGGTCATCACTTTCAACTGCCGTAAATGGTTGTGCAAACAATTCTAATCCTTCCTCAACGAACTCTCTCTCTGAAAATCACTCCCAAGACAATTCTTCATTTATTCAAACCCTTATTATGCTTTTAATTGACCTAATTTCTCCACAAACCAATCTACGGTCCAACGCTGCTTCTATTATTACCACATTAAAATCACTTTCTCAAAATGACTCCACAAGACGTTAGATTACTTCAGTGGAATAGCAGAAGCGCCATCTCCAATAAGGATGACCTCACCCGACTTCTGTATTTCCACTCAATATCGATTGTTGCCGTCTCTAGACTTGGTTTAAGCCTGCTCAACTCTTCAAGGTGAGTGGCTTCCAATGTCTGCGGGACGACCGCATTGATGGGATGGGCGGTGCAGCCCTGCTCATCAAAAACTCCCTACCCTTCACCCCTCTTTCCATTAAACCCATAAATGCATCCTTCCAATTAGTGGCAGCTACTGTCTCTAATATTACATTTATATCCCTCTACATTCCCCCTTCTACCTCATTTGATCTTTCCTTATGGGTCCACATGCTTGGCAAAATATCTTCTCCTTTGGTTATTCTGGGTGACTTCAATGCACACTCCCCACTGTGGGGTTCTTCATCCACGGATTTCTCAGGAAACAAAATTATTGACCTTATGGACTCCTTAAACCTGTGTCTTCTAAATGACGGATCCCCAACAATGTTAAGTCACCCTGGACAGAGACCTAGTGCGGTGGACATATCTCTTTGTTCCCCATGTATCTCTCCACTAATTTCCTGGAGAACTACCTCAGACCCCTGCGGCAGTGACCACTATCCCATCATTCTGTATCTGGGTCAGTGGTTAGATACTCACCCCTTTAAAAGTAAATCAAAATATATTACAAAGAAAGCCAACTGGTCCCAATTCAGAGAATCTATTCAGGCTCTTACCCTCTCCCTTCCTACCCCTAATTCAGAAAATTGCACCTCCACTTATAAATCTTGGTCCGAGTCCATTCTTAAATCCGCTGAAAAGGCTATTCCTAAATCATCTCCTGTAGGCACGAAGGCTCGCCCTCCCCCTTGGTGGGATGAGGAATGCCTTCAAGTATTGAAAGAAAGGAAAGCGGCCAATAAGACATACTGCCAAGGGATGACAATGGAAAATTACTAAACAGGCCAAGAATGCCCAAGCTCTGGCTAAACGTACATTTCGTTTAAAAAAAACAGCTGGCGTAACTTCTGTACTAACATATCCCCTGCCACTCCAGCGGGGAAGGTTTGGTCGATGATTCGCAGATTTAGATCTTCCTTTTCACTGCCGAAGCCATCTCACAATTCAGCAATTTGGATGTCTGACTTAGCAAAATAGCTCCCCCTTATGTCCCTAATCTTGATGAAGTACCTATTCCATCTTTTACCCCAAATTCGTCTTCATGGTTAGATGCTCCATTTTCCATAGAGGAGTTAAAGAGAGCTTCGGAAAACCTCAAAGACTCTGCTCCAGGCAGAGATGAAATTCTGAACATATTTATCAGACACAATGATGACAATTCCCTTTCCTGCTTTCTCTCTCTTATCAACATATTTCTGGATTCTGGTATTATTCTCCCAGACTGGAAAATCCAAAATATCATTCCCATTTGCAAGAGTAACAAAGATCCAAGTCTAGGTTCAAGCTATAGACCGATTGCTCTCTCTTCTACTCTATGCAAAGTAGCTGAAAGGATGATTAAGAATAGATTAGACTGGTTCGTAGAAAAAAATCAAATCCTTTCCCCTTCGCAGTTTGGATTTAGAAAAGGTAAAAGTACCCTTGATAACCTTTCCTCTCTTGTGACAGATGTTAAATTAGCACTTTCTAAAAACGAATATTGCATATCAGTGTTTTTAGACATCTGCGGAGCATATGACAATGTTGTTATCCCCATTCTAAAAGAAAAATTATTGGCGATTGGCGTCCCACCCAAATTGGTCCAATTCGTTATTAATTTGCTCTCCCAGAGAACTATTTTTGTAGACGGGCCTGGATCCTCTCCCCACATTAGACACATATTCGAAGGGTCTGTCCTAAGCCCGATCCTGTGCAATATTTATTCTTTCGATCTGGAAAAATCTATTCATTTAATGTGCGATATACTTCAATACGCCGATGACTTAACGTTCTACAAAATATCCCCCAATCTTTTCATCGCAGCGTCACCAATCAACAACGCTCTTAGAAAACTCTTGGCGTGGTTAAATAGTAATGGCCCTGAACTTTCTCCTTCCAAAAGCAAAGTTGTCATCTTCACCCGTCGTCGAAAGCTCCCTGATATTCAGGTGAGATTTGGCGATGAAGTCATCCCTATCTCTAAGGAAGTTAAGTTCCTGGGAATGTTTTTGGATTCCAAGCTTACTTGGAACACCCATATAAATCATGTTATCACAAAATGTGAAAGCAATATCAATCCACTTAGATTTCTGTCCGGAGTGTGGTGGGGTTCCCACCCAGCATCTTTAAAACTTATTTACAATGCCCTCATCCGAAGTCATCTTGATTACGGATCTTGCCTATTTGATTCAATATCTTCGTCAAATTCACATAAATTAGATAAGATCCAGTCAAAGTCTCTTCGTCTTATTCTAGGAGCCATGAAATCTTCCCCAATCAACTCAATGCAAGTAGAATTCTCCGAACCCCCCTTGCATATAAGAAGGCGATGCTTAGCAGAAAAATATATTTTCAAAACATGCTCGATAACATCCCATCCCTTGATTCCTAAACTTCAATCTTTAAAGTATGATGTTATTTCAAATCCATTTTGGAAAAAACATTCCCCCCCCCTTTTCTATGACTGCTATAACTCTTTCCTGGATATACCCACCAACATCTATCGTAACGAATCTCTTCCCTTATACTCGTGTTCCTATGAAAGCCTTACTTTCTATCACAAGGTTCACCAGTTTATAGGAATAAGCAAAAAAAATATAAACAATTCAGCTCAATCAAATAATGTAGAATTTAACAAAATTATTGAAAACAATTGGCCAAACTATATAAAATTATTCACAGATGGTTCCAAACTCAGTCAGGATTCCCATTGCGGGGCCAGTGTGTATGTTCCACACAGGAAGATGAGTCTCCCACACAAACTTCCCAAAGAATGCTCCATTTTCTCTGCTGAATGCATAGCTATCATAGAAGCACTGCATCTTGTCAAATCGCACAATATTAGAAACGCCCTCATTCTTTCAGATTCGCTTAGCTCACTACAAAAAATATATGTTCATCCCCACTCAATTCTAATAGCGATTCCCTTATCTGCTCTATCAGAGACCTCCTGTATTCCATTTCACTATCAAATACGTCAGTGGTCCTGGCTTGGATTCCAGGACACCTAGGTATTACTGGAAACGAAATAGCGGATTCCATTGCTAAAGAAGCCACTGTTCACGGTCCGTTGAATGGTATTCCTGTGCCAGTTAGAGATTATTTCCCTATTCTAAAAAGTAAATACAAACTCCAATGGTCCTCTAAATGGAAAATAGCTTCTCTAACAAAAGGTCATCAGTACTCATTAATACAACCGTTTATTCCTGTCAAGCCCTTGTTTCATAAATACACTTGCATGCCAAAAAAATATATTTCCTCCATAACTCGAATGAGACTAGGTCACACTTCTTGTCTTAGTCATCTCGCCAGATTCCATATAGTCAGCTCGCCTTACTGTGATTGTGGGTCAGAGGACACTCTGGACCATAATTTATTTGAATGTCCTATCAATGACCAATTTCCAAATTTTATGCATGAATTGGTAAAACTTAAAATTGATCTCCCTACTAGTATTCCCTGCCTTCTAAGTCTCAACTCCCCCCAAATTAACTATTTATTAGCAAAATACATTTATAAAAATGGCATTAAAATTTAAGTCATTGGGGATTAAAAACACATAAATTTACACTGTTTAACTTATCTAACTTATCTGCTTCAATTTTATTTGCCCAAATATTATATCTTGATTAAAAGTAACTAATTTTAAGAACAATCTATACAATTAAAATCTAACTGATTATACATGGCCGAGATCGCCCTTAATGGGTGAAACCCAATAACATAACAAAAAAAAAATCCACAGGCTGACTCATTCTGGACAAAAACCTTTTTCATGTCCCGATTGCAACTAGTCATGTTCTTACAGGGGATCTTTAAAAAGTCACATGCTGACTCATAGTGTAGAAAAACTTTTGCATATTTTGTCTGCCAATATTTATGTTCTAGAAAGGAACAATTAAAAATCCACATTCGGATTCATTCTGGACAATAACCTTTTTCATGTCCCGATTGCAATATTCATGTTCTTACAGGGGATCTTTGAAGAGTCACATGCTAACCCACACTGAACAAAAACCTTTTTCGTTTCTCGACTGCAAAATGCATTTTTTCACAGGGGATCTTTAAAAATTTACATGCTGACTCACAGTGGAGAAAAGCCTTTTACATGCTCCGAATGCAACTATTCAAGTTTTCGAAAGGGCTATTTGAAGAGACACACGCTGACTGACAGTGGAACAAAACCTTTGGCATCTTCCGTCCGCCAGTATTTATGATTTGGAAAGGGACAATTAAAAACCCATATCCTGACTCATGCCGGACAAAACCTTTTTCATCTCCCGAATGCAACTATTCATGTTCTCAATGGGGATCTTTAAAAAGTCACACGCTGTCTCACAGTGGAGAAAAACGTTTTTCATGTTCCATCTGTAAATATTCATATTCACATAACTCATCCTTGAAGACCTACATTCTGACTCACAGTGGAGAAAAACCTTTTTCATTCTCTGATAGCTATCTTTGATGTTCTCAATGGAGTCTTTGAAGCGTCACATCTTGTTTCAGACTGGGGATAAATTTTTTTCATGTTCCAGTTCTTACTTTTCATGTTATCAGTGGGACAGTTCAAACCACACTTGTTGTCTTCGTATACCCTATGTTCCAAGTGTAACCATTCATGTTCATAATGAGGAAATTTATTAAATCATGCCTAAGCATTGAAGAATAAATACATTCTCACCGTCTAATATTGAGCCAACTTGATATGATAGCAACCATCGACGATCGATATTCGTGTAATATAATTTATGTGTTTTATTTAAAACGAAGTAAAAACCCAGAAATACACAAGTGGACAGAGTTCCACAAGGTATCCTACCTGGTAGCCTGTCTACTTGGTAGGATCCTTATCCAACAAAACACTACACGATCAAATAACTTATTCTTGTCGTGATTGAGCCAGTCGAGCTCCTACACTGCTGCTAAAGAAACAAATCTCAAACACAAAATTGTTTACTGTTTAAAGCGATAAAAATCTATAGCTTACTTCCAAATAAAATAAAATATCTACCTGTCAACCTATCATTGAGTATGGCATCATATCATGGAGAGGTGGTACTTCATCTCCACTAGACCCAATCATAAAAGCACAGAAAATGGTTATAAATATAATCCTTTACATCTAATTACAGACAAACTCAATATTTAATATAATGGGAGTATTTGACGTTCGGCAGATTTACGCTAAAACAATCCTCACTCCTCTTTATACAAACAAACGTAAATACTATGAAACAGACTAAACACTCGCATTACTAAAAGTACTAACAAAGATTCACTTCAAATTCCTGTAACTCATACTACTTTTGGGCAACAGAATTTTAGGTACTTTGCGATACGAATTTTCAACATTCTTCCAGTTAGCATTAAATAATCTCATTCACAAAAACAATTCAAACAATGTTTAAAATTGGATTGAAAGTAATGATAGGGCATTTATCGGTGTACTCACCCAAATTCGAACTTATTGATTTAACCATTTACGGAACATATATTAATATGAGTGTAAATTCATAGGTATTATTAAATAATTTGCAAAATTAGTGCCTCAACACAAGCCATCCTAGTGAGGCGGAACTATGCATTTCTGTTCTTTACATATTACCCACTGTTATTATATTATTTAACTTTTTGTATACCTACTGTATAAACCACTGTACACTTACATTATTATATTATAGAGGGTATTTTTTTTAGAATTTTGCTTTTTAAACGAGCAACATTGTTTCTACAGACTGTCAATTTTACAGTTGACAGTTGATTTGTAGTCTGTATGTTTTGCCATTTCACCATGAATAGACTAAAGTCAGAACAGCGCTTGCAAATTGTGAATTTTTTTTTTTTTTAAATCATGGTTCCGTTCGCCAAACTAATCTTGCACTACGTCCATTTTACGGTCGCCATAATCGTCCATCCGAGCAAGTTATTCGGAAGACCATGGATCGTTTTCGCACCACGTGCACTAGTGGATAATTCGCATCCACAAAGGCGACAAACAGTGCGCACAGAAGAAGTTATTGCTGCTGTGGAGCGTAGTGCTGAGGAGAATTCGAATGAGTCGATTCGCCATCGTGCACAGCAATTGGAGCTGTGCCCATCCACTTTGTAGAAGATTCTGCGGAAACATCTTGGCGTAAAAGCTTACAAAATCCAGCTTGTGCAAGATTTGTAACCAGACCTCTAAAAATAAAACACCATTTACATGATTTTAGTTATAGTTAAACTTAATTTCAATAAAGATATTATTATTACTAATATTAAGCATATTTAGAGTAAGATGTATGTAATAATTATTAGAAATATCCAATATGTAAATTAAAATATGTAAGTTTATATTATGATGATAAGAATTAAAATACGTGTTTTGCAAAATTGCATTTGTTGAGAATATCAATAGAGATGTTATTTAGCAGCTCAGCGCCCCTTGTCAGGATGTGCCGAGCCAAAACGTCTATTCCAGCATGTGGTATACATATCAGATCTTGGTTCCACCCGTGACAGTAGTTATTTGGTACAAACATCTTATGGCATTCCAGAAGGTATGGACTGTCTATCAAATCATGTTTTATTTTATCGCCCCACTCCTTCTAGACCGGAATTTTTCGTAGCGCGTCTCAGAGAGCAAGTATTCATGATGCATACATTTCGGGTACTTGCCGTGCATTCTCATTTATAGATATCGAAGAATTTTTTTTTTAAATTTGTTGTAAAATTTTTTTATTTATTTTTTATTATTTATTGTTGTTTTTATACATATATTCACAAAAATACAAACATTTTTTTTTACATGTACACATAATTAGTTTTTTTTTCAAACATTAAATTATAAATACGTCTGAACACATGTACATAAACCTACGTGTAATGTAAATAATGCAAAAAATCCCACATAGGCGAGGCCAGTGCGTGGGTATACTTGGTATCAGTTAGTGGCAGTATATTACTATATTTGTATTAATACATGGATGTTGAAGGTAAGTTATTTAAAAAAAAAAGAAAATGAAATAGTGTTTTGTAGGATAAGGATCCTACCTAGTAGACCGACGGAATGGGCTCGCAGTGGCTGCTTGTGGAACTCTGTCCACTTGTAAAGTTCTGGGTTTGTACGTTGTTTAAAATAACACCCTTAAATTAAATTACATGATTATCGATCGACGATGGTTGCCACGAAGTGACAAAGTGTTAATCCTTTTCTTAAGGGCGACAATAATACGAATTAAAATAACTGACAATAAAGCCAAAAGCAACAAAATGTATTATCATCTTGTTTTTTTGTATTATTATTTTTGGAAGGAGGGTTTAAGGTTACGGAAAAAATGAGACAGTAAACGGCAATCATATCAAGCTGGCTCAATATTAATCAGTGAGAATGGCTACATTCTTTAATGCATACGCATGAGTTAATAAATCAAATTATGAACACGAATAGTTACAATCGGAAAATGGGGTATGTGAGACAGCGTGTGTGTTTTCAACTGTCCTTTTGATAACAGGATACGTTGGAATTGGAACATGAACAAAGTTTATCCCTAGTGTGAAACAGCATGTGACGGTTCAAAGAACCCCATCGATAATATCAAAGATTTCAATCAGAAAATGAATAAAGTTTTTCTCAGGAAAAAGTCAGCATGTGACTTTTCAAAGCGCCCCTTCTGGAACCTGAAAGGGAACAATCGGAACATGAAAACGGTTTTTATGCACTGTGATTTAGCAAGTGTCTCTTCAAATTGTCCTTTCGAGAACTTGAATAGTTGCACTCGGAACATGAAAAAGGTTTTTCTCCACTGTGAATCAGCATGTGGGTCTTCAAGGATGACTTATGTGAATATGAATAATTACAGTTGGAACATGAAAAAGGTTTTTCTCCACTGTGAGTCAGCATGTGACTTTTTAAATAACTCCTCTGAAAACATGAATAGTTGCAGTCGGGACACGCAAAAGGTTTTTCTCCACTATGTGTCAGCATATGTCTCTTCAAATTGGTCTTTAGAAAAGTTGAATAGTTACAGTTGGAACATGAAAAGCATTTTTCCCCACCATGAGTGAGCATGTGACTTTTTAAAGATGCCCTCTGAGAACATGAATAGTTGCAGTCGGGACATGAAAAAGGTTTTTGTTCAGTATGAGTCAGCATATGGATTTTAAATTGTCCCTTTATAGGACATAAATACTGGCAGACAGAACATGTAAAAAGTTTTTCTCCACTGTGATTTAGCATGTGGGTCTTCAAGGATGACTTTCGTGAACTTGAATAGTTGCAGTTGGAACATGAAAAAGGTTTATCTCCAGTGTGGGTTAGCATGTGATTCTTCAAAGTTCCCCTCTGAGAACATGAATAGTTGCAGTCGGGACATGAAAATGGTTTTTCTCCAGTATGAGTGAGCATGTGGATTTTTAATTGTCCCTTTCTAGAACATATATACTGGCAGACGGAACAAGTAAAAGGTTTTTCTGCACTGTGAGTCACCATGTGACTTTTCAAATTGCCATTGATAAAACTTGAATAGTTGCAGTCCGGGCAAGTAAAATGCTTTCGTCCAGGCGGCAGAAGACCTGAAACAAATGTTATCATATATTGACGCACGAATAAACCATGAAAACAACCAGAAGCGGCAATTCGGAAAAGAGAACATCGGTACAATTAAAGTCAAGAAGACACGTGATTTCGTATTTAATATAATAATTCCTTCCACAATAACACATTATAATGGTGTAAAACCAGTCTTGTCGCAACACTTCTTTAAACAAATACATTTTAATTATCTGGTCTTCTCACTAAAATGCAAAATACATAATGTTCTGTTCTGTTACTTTGTTAGTTCTGGAAAGTAAAGCGCAAACAAAAATATCAAGGATGTATCACTTTACACGTGAAATTAAGTACTACTACAGCAAAGGAGCATTTATTTTAATATGTTGAGCCACAAGAACTTAATAGAAAAATATTTCAAAGGTAAATTCGGAGGAAACGGACGACATAGGAAAACGGTGACATAAAAAACTACGCAGCTGTACTGACTGCGATTTGAATTAAATATTAAACTTTTGACAAACGGAATGCAACTTACTAGCTGTTCTCTCAGCATACTGCAAACATTCCTGTTTTACGTCCGGGAGGTCGATATCTATATCCGTATACTGCATTTCACCTTCGCCTTCTTCCTGCAACCCTGGTTCCGTCTTAATGCAAACACTCTCCGGGTTGAGAAGATCCATGGCCTTCTGTGAGAGCGTTCCGGTTTAACAATATAATGATCGTAGTTAGTTACAGTTCAAAATAAATTAGACCTGAAACAGAACATTAACTAATTAAATCTATTTACAAGTGATTTAAAAAGAGCTTAAAGTAGTCACAATGCGCAATGTCACCAATATTATGTCATCTGCGTAAAAATCGATAAAATAGTAGTATAATAAGAGAGTAGATAAAATATCTGATAATCAGTGTCAATCTAAAGTTAGTGACTGCCAGGTAAACATTGTCCTGTGTATTATCTGCCTATGTGTCACATAAATAATATGTACATATTCAATGATGACACATTGTTGATTTAGTTTTATGTAATTTATTGTTTTATTATCTCATGATCCCTTCCTCCATCGTGTTCATCACGCTTAAGTTATCCGTTCACTTATATGGATTGAAAATAACTAAAACACTCTCGTTTATGATTTCATGTGAGAGAATTTTCAAATAAATAATACAAAAGATTTTTATTGCAGGATGTGTGGAAGTTGGTGAAATCCCATACATATTGTACACGATAAAAAAATCGTTAAAAATTAAAAATACATACCATAATAAAATAATATAATATAATGCATTATGGTAGTCAGACAATATAAAGTAACAGTTTATGTGGGACGTGGTCCTGAGTGAGCTCAGAGAAAAGTAAAAGAGCTTGAATTTCGATAAATTCGCCACGAAAGGTGTTGATCGTTAAAATAACTGAAAGGATGTCGTAACAAAAAAAAACTAAAACACTTGCAGAACTTAATAATAAAGTTATTAAATATGATTTATTACGAAAAGAAGGTATTTTCCCCTTTGCATCTTTAGTTTATATAACATATTATTAGAAGGCTTTAAAAAAAAAAGAAACAAAAATTCAACAAACTCTACTCAATCAAAGATGGCGTCCCTAGCCTAGAGTGAATGACAGGCGGGACAATGTATTTCAAGACGGTAGATAAAAACACAGTATGTTCACAAATGTAAACATAAACGCAGTAACCTTAAGGTGAGAACCGCGTTTACTTACAGAAACGGGAATACTTCGTTTTTATTTACCAACAGCGATGAAATTGAACACCATTTAAAAAAAATATAAACGAGTAATATTAAATTATGTCTTGAACTAATGAGCTCCGAGGAAAGCAGAAGGGCTCGTATTTTCATAAATTCGCGATAAAGGGAAATGGTCATTAAAAATAAAACTGATAACACAGAACACAAGTATTGCGTAGTTTGTACAATATTACTTAAGGAGATAAAGTATACTACTACGGGTAATGAAGAGGAAACGTCAAAAAAGGTTGATATAACCATAGATGAGACACAAATGTACCTGCCTACAAAAGCAAATAGATAAGAATTGAAGAATAATTCAAAAATGAATTGAAATATTTTGTATTAATACTATGTATTCTATATAGTCCTGATGAAGAAATCATCGCTTTCGAAATATGTAGATATGTGTTTATAAATAAAGTGGTGAAAAAAACACAAATTTTAATTCATTTATTGAATAATGACGCCACGAAGTGAATACCAATCTTTTGAAGAAATGATTGAAGAATGATTATTTAGAAATGATATTTTTAAGTAAAGATAACTAAATGCAATGTTTGCTTTACAAACATGACCGGCAGAGAATATAATCTAACGGCTCAACATCAAATTGAATGAATAATTTTGGTGCCTGTAGCCACGGCGGTGTAGAACTGTCAAATTATCTACCATCTCTAGAAACCATACATAACGATTTAATGCAGATATAGTTTCCAATAAATAAGGAATAATATTATAGGAAGGTATTTAATTGTTAAAAATAATACAAAAAAGGGTGCCGTAGAACCTACTCACGTACAGAGCGATGCGCGGCCGTCAATTCCAATTAGTTCAAGAAACTTTACTGTGATTGCATTTGTAAAACTTCGCGATAGAAATGTGGTGGTCACTGAAATTACCCAAAACTGTATAAACGGAACACAAGTATTGTGAACTTTATAAAATATTATTTCAGCAAAGCGGAGCAAGAACAGTATTGTGCGACGACGTAAGGCGCAATGAGAAACATTTCCATAGACAACGGACAAAAATTAGGAAAATTTTCACAAACAATACTTCACAAACACCTAAAAAGGATTTACGATTAATATCAAGTTGATAATATGATGATGCCCTTTATTAAATACCAAAATAGTGTACCATAGAACAGGTGACAATAACGAATTACTTTATTCACCTACCTTATAATATGTTGTCGACATTTAACTTGTATTTTATTTGTTTAGTATAACTTTTGGCAGAGATAGTGATTGTTGGTGTTGTTTATTGTACTTATTAATTTGTATTACTATGTAAACATTCATGTATGTAAGTTTTGTACACATTATTTATTTATGTACTAAAATCAAATAAAATAAAAATAAAATGATATGTCGTAGAATATTGAACCGTTTCGACGGCAGAGTCGCATTGTTAATTCCAAAGCGGCAAGATGCCCGCAAATCCTTCGCTGCCATATATTTATTTGTTGCAATAGAACGTACCGGAGAATAACAGAAAATCTATCCATTCATGTATCTCTATATCATCGTTTGGATAGCATTATTTTGGTTTATTCTGAGGGTGAGCGACATTCCATTCCGCCTTTGTTTTGGGCTTCATCTCGCACTATTATATGCACCATTTCCCTGTCTAGGCAATGTGGTAAAGTCCGTGAATTTTTTGTTTGATTTTTTTATACCAGCTAAACGCAAAATCATCGGTAATAGCACCTTTCGACGAAGCTCGCCAAGTTGTATAGTATATGGAAAGCCCTTGTTGAAAAGTCAACCGAATTCACTTTTTAAAATAAAAATCTACTGGCCAGGCCATATTGCACATCGGAAGGTTAAATTAAAAGAAACAAAAAATGATTGACACTTGCCAGAATCATCGAATTTGGTAAAACGAGGGGAAATAATTTTTTCCAAAATACAGCTCACGTCTGCTTCAAAACCGTAGTTTTCTCCGTCCTCTCCGTCCACAAATCATTACGTACTACGTCATGTGCGAGCGTCTTCTTGAAGAAGATGACCTGAATAAGATGACCATAACCAGTTTCTCTATAATGCTCTTTACACGCAGTTATAGTAGGCGTGATCCCATACAGTCGTTACAGACGGGTAAGATATAATCTATCTGTGACAACTGTGTGAAGTTATTATGTGACAAGCGGACCCTCCCCCGGCACAACATTGCATCCGTATTACCAACTGTCGAAAAACGTGTGGGTATATGAAACCATATCTTATTTTAATTTTAACGGTAGCAAATTATATTCGCAATCGTGAGATTTCTGAAAAGTCCAGAAACATTAAATATTTCGTTTGAACTGTAAAAATTGATATTTTGTATTTGGTCGGTTTACCGTATTTTATGCGGAATGATATTCTTATTATTATTATCGAATAAAATTACTACAAACATTCCACCATCACCTCTAGTCTACTTGACACTGGGTACTGAGTGCTTGGAGTGAATACCGATTAAAAACTGTCATCTATGGTTAATAATGTTTTGCAATAAGGAACTTGATATATCCTTTGTATTACATATAAGTAATGACCGAATTCACAGACATACTTAGTTTCTAAACATGTGCAATTCAATTCTGAACAATTCCCAGACTAAACACCCCATAAAAAAATTGCACAAATGCTTGCCGCGTATATTGTTGTTCAAGCCGGAAACCATTGTAAAGTACTACATCGTAAAGTAAGTACCCTTAAATACTCTTTCAGAAAGTCGGCATTATTTTACAAAACGACAGCAATAAAACCTAAAAGTAAATAAGGGTGTAATAAATGAGCGGCCGCCAGACAATACGGGTTATAAAAAGTTCCGTACAGATGGCCATAGGGAACAGGCCTCTCGGACTCCAGTTGGCTTGAAGCTTCCGCCCAGGAAGGTACCTATACTCGCCCCTCGGAGAGGCCGCCCAGGTCCTCTGACAACAGTGACTTTTACGCTTCCATCCCAGAAGGAAATACGATCTCCGCCATTCGTAGATCTACTGCATGTGACCGGCCAGGCTCTCCACCGCGAGTTGGCTTTACGCTTCCATCCCAGAGGAAGTCCAATCTCCGCCCTTCGGAGATCTACCGTAGAAGTCGCCAAGGCTCTGCACCGCGACTCGACCCACCCACTTCCGCCAAGGAATATACTTATCTTCGCCCTTAGGAGATCAAACCTTCTAAGACCAGCCACTGGATCCTGGACAGCCATCAGTAAAGGGAAGTGCCTTTGAACTCTCATGATAATTCTCCCACCCTCTCAGCCAAGTGAATCCCTAACTTAAAGAATCAACATTCCCGTATAATTAAGCCAGGTGAATCTCTAACCCTGAGAATCAATTTTCCCGTATATTTAAGCCAAGTGTATCTCTTACTATAAGAATCAACTTTTTCGTATAATTAAGCCAGCGAATCTTTAGTTTTAAGAATACAAACTTTTACATAGATTTAACGAAGAAAATGGTTACTTTTAAGTACAAAGACTTTACAAGTAGATTTAAGTACTTGCCTATCTAGTTTTATTGAAATTTTGTCTCTAATTAAGATTAATTTTAGTTAAAGACTAACCCCACGATTATTAAAATAAACGACTTGTTGTAAATACCTACATTGCTTTTCAGTTCCTAACCTTTTTGCGTTATGCCTAAAATTATAACCTCTCCATTAATTAGCGTCTTATCAAACTCCAGTGAAAAATATAATGGGTGTAAAAATATATATTCGTATAGATCAGCAAATGCCGATTATGAATATATAGCTCTCATTATATATAATTATTCACAGATTTTATAAATAGTTATTTAAAAGTGAATTAAAAACCGTACAGTCAAAACACCATGTTCTGTTGGTACTACTGCATCTGTCGTCACACATGCAGTTTTCGAGCCCAACTTATAACGGTTTTTTCCGCTTTTTATATTCTATGGCTTATAATTTCGCTGTTTGCAGTGTTCATTTTGCTCGTAAAATAATTATGTTTGTTTATTACGACTACTTGAGGGTTTTTGCTTGAAAATTCATAACATCTTTAACGAATTTGTTTACATAATTATCTATACCGCTTGCACAAAACAACAACGTCATTGGTACTTTGGTGATTATTTCTTTAGTTATTCCGGGAGTGGAGGATTTCTAATGATACCTCAAACCTATTATTTCTTACAATGAATAATATTTTTATTTTTATTTCAAGCCATTAAAGTTCAAAACTATTTAATTTATTCAACCTATTTATGTTAAGATCACAGATGCGCATGCGTCAGATTTCGCGCATGCGTAGAACACTGATGGAAGCTTTTAACGCAAGCGATTCTGATTTGCCTTTCAAACATAATTTAAAGCATTAAAGGACTTAAAAGACTTTCTTTGAACGCTGATAAATTGTTAATTAGTTGCGGATATGAATGTATTTTTGCACTTTGGTACAATGCACCTGCTATAGTAACGACACGCTGATATTCTACAATGTTTCATTCCATTAAACGCAGTTAAATGTGAGTTAAATTAAGGTTCTCGAAGTTTGGTATGGAATCCATATAATATCGATGACCGCCTATTGAATGGCTAATCCGACTGCTAGTGTGACGTCACACCCAACAAGTCATTGATTTCGTGCGTTTTGGTGGGCTTTAAAAAATTGAAACTTTAACATTTATTTAACAGTTATTTTCCATGAAAACGAACTTTAAAAAAATTTAAATAAGCAGAAAATTATGTTAGGATGTCAACATTAATAAAAAAAATGGACTGGAGTTCCTTATTCCCGTTGATCTTCTGTCACTTGTTAGTACCTCAGGTATTAAATTGCTTTAGCTGTGTTCATGTGAAGAGGTAACTATGTTAATATTCAAAGGTAGAAATATTCCTATTAGGACACTCGACCTGCTTCTGACTTAGGGGAGTGAAGTGAAGAGTTTTTGTTCCTCTTTTCCCTCTTAACTGTGACTTGTGTGTACAAAGTTAATCTTGCAACCTCTAAGGGTTCGGAAACCTTCTGTCAATACATAGATGTATTTTAATAAGACGGGACGCTTAAATAAGTGACTCCGCTTTCTTGGGGGTTAGTGCTTCCACCTAATATTTAACCCTTTCAATCGTCGGCGTTTGAAGTGGGAATGCGTGCATCGTAATGCCTCAGTGCAGTTTGGTGCGTCACAAAAAAACAACCCCAAATACTTTTCCAAAGGCTGACAGATTTACTTTCCCAAGGAATGTCAGTTTATAATAATGTTAAAGTTACTAATAATTAAAGGAATTTTGCATGAAATTTATATTTTGCTGACACAACTGTCACATGCCGTTCGGCTAATTTCGGCATGGTCTGTGAGGTGACCTGGGCGTCGTTCGACTGATTAATTTATTGTTAAAATATTAATAACATTACTTTCTATACACAGACAATAGTTTGAAAAAAATCTATTACGTATTTCACTGTTTTGGAAGACTCTGGTTACGTCGAATTAAATTTCTCTTTTAACAAAGCCTTCAAATTTGAAGATATTAAAGTAGGAACTGTCTGGTTTTGACTATTGTTTGAGACAACTTTCCTCATTAATTTCCATTGTCTATGGAAATGACGTTCCCATTGCATCTTTCGTCGTCGCACAGTAATGTTGTTACTCCGATTTGCTTAAATAATATTTTATAAAGTGCACAATACTTGTGTTCGGTTTATACAGTTTTGGGTAATTTCAGTGACCACCACATTTCTATCGCGAAGTTTTACAAATGCAATCACAGTAAAGTTTCTTGAACTAATTGGAATTGACAGCCGCGAATCGCTCTATACGTAAGTAGGTTCTACGGGACCCTTTTTCGTATTATTTTTAACAATTAAATACCTTCCTATAATATTATTCCTTATTTATTGGAAACTATATCTGCATTAAATCGTTATGTATGGTTTCTAGAGATGTTAGATAATTTGACAGTTCTACACAGCCGTGGTTAGTCACCAAAATTACTCATTCAATTTGATGTTGAGCCGTTAGATTATATTGTATGCCGGTCATGTTTGTGAAGCAAACCTCGCATTTAGTTATCTTCGTTCAAAAATATCTCTTCTAAATAATTATTTTTCAATAATTGTTTCAAAAGATTCATTTCGTGGCGTCATTATTAATAAATCAATTAACATTTATGTTCTCTTCACCACTTTATTAATACACACTTATCTACATGTTTCGAAAGCGATGCTTTCTTCATCAGGACTATATAGAATACATAGTATTAATAAAAATTAATTTTAATATATTTTTTTTAAATATTCTTCAATTCTTACCTTTATTCTTTTGAAGGCAGTTACATTTGTGTCTCATCTATGGTTATTCAACATTTTTTGACGTTTCTTTTTTATTACCCATAGTAGTATAATTTTTCCCCGTAAAGCAATACTGTTCAAACTACGCAATACTTGTATTTTGTGTTATCAGTGTACTGTAATTTAATTAACCATTACCCTTTATCGCGAATTTATTAAATTACAAGCCCTTCTGCTTTTCTCGAAGCTCACTAGTTCAAGCCTTCATTTAATATCACTCGTTTTATTATTTTTTTTTTTATTGATAACTTTTGTTACTTCAATACATTTTCAAACACTCAAAACAAAATACATCATAATATGATGAATATTAAATATGTTAAGGGGGAGTGGAATAATTTATTATTCAGAAATAACCATAATATTATTACGCAATACGATAAATATGATGTTTATAAAGAGAACAATATGAGTTATATATTTTATTTACATAGATTTAGCATTCATCAAAATCAAATTAGAAATATAATATTTTTCTTAACGTTCTATGTAAGTTTTACAAATTATTTTTAAATGTTCAATAGCCTCAAAAAATTTCTTTAAAAAATTTATTAACAAAAATTCCACCGCAGATGATGGCAATTATTTTTTTCCACTTTTTAAAAGTATTTTGAGATTATTAAACCACCATTTAATTCAGAAAGGCCGGTTTATAAATCGATGAATTATTTGGCCGTCAGGTGCTGCTAATACTATCTATGCGACGAGAACTCGAACTAAAGTTTTTTTTAAATACTATAACAAACTTTCATATCAGGTGGTGTTCTAGTGGTTAGGATAGTGGCTTTCCAAATGGTCGGTCAGAGTTCAATCCCCATGCATAATTTTTTTTTTATTTGTATTAAAACTTATTTGACGTATGATGACGATGACGTATTTATAGGAACTGTGGGTGTTTGCAAAAAAACTCTTTAATGCGGGAAAGGTAAGGTATTGTTTTCGAAGATATAGCGATTTAAAACGAATTAAAGAAATTCGCGCGGCACCTTTATTTTCACCCATTGCCCGCGGTCCGCCGGCGCAAATCAATACCCGACTGAAGTGTGTAAAATACAATTTTTTAATAAAGTGTAAAATACAAAAACATTCAAAGTCATCAACTGTCTAAAACCAGCGTGTGATCAGCACTCATATTTTAGAAATAATACTCGTCCATCAATATCCAGAGAACGCGATTTCGTTCCTTAGTACGGATATGTATTTTTTTCAGCTTTAATTCAATTAAGTTCATTGAAAATTTGTATATTGACATTATTTTTTCTTTTCACTATGGCCGCTTTTTATCGCCATTTTTATGTTACGTACTTATTGTGTTTCGTAGAACTCCGTTTTATTTTTTGTGACAGATTTTTCCACGTTTAAAACCGTTTGAAAATAGTTTTGAACGATGAAACGGCTGTCCAAATAATGAAAACTAAAATACTTGCTGATTTTAATAATAAAATTATTAAATTTATTTTCATAAAATTTAAAAGTAATTAAATGGAGTTTTACGAAACACCAGAAGTACATTGTATAAAAAATGCGAAAAAAACGGCCACAGTAAAAAGAATAATCAACATGGATATACACTTGAGGTGATTTTTCACAAAAAACGGCAAATCATCGAATTATTATTATACCTATTTGGAATAAACTTTAAAAGGAAATTATAATTGGAACAGAATGAACACCCGCAAGGGGTTGGGTTCATTTGAATTGTATTGACAGTAATAATGGCTCTTTTACAATGTTTCACCTGGAAACATGCCCAGATGTTTACGGTCAAGTGTTTTTCGATTATTCGCGTATTGCCAGCCTGACTAGAGATTTCGATAAAAATGGCATTGTCTTTCGACCATGTCATTTATTTAATTCAGAATTGACCTATTATTTTTTGTCTAGTCACAAAATTTTGTTTGTATTTCGCGACAGAAAGTTTCGTCATTAGTCGAGCGACGCAGCGCCACGGTGGTTATTTAAATCATTAATTCCTATTCCCTTCGGCGAATAAGCGAGACGTTCGTAAATTTCCGTCTTTAATCGGGCGAACGCAGCGCCACGGTGGTTATTTGTACTATTCTCCATTAGCGTTCAGAGATTCATAGTTTGTTTTACAAATAAAATTTACATAAACATTAACATTTTTATCTATCCTCAACTTTGCAAATGAAACCTCTTGTTTTAAAAAAGAAATAAAATGTTTATTCAATAGAACTGAGTTGTTCACAGCAAATCCGAAAATCTTGTATTGTACCCGAATGTGGTTTTTCGCAAACGCTTGTCTCCTATACATAGATCGTAGGTAAAATAACTTTAAAAAATAGTAATTTTAAAAGAAAAACATTAGACGGAAAGGAATGGAACCCTGATAGTCCGAATAGAAAGCAACTCCTCTGACCATTACACTACCATGTCTCATGTGGAAGGCGACAAATTTACCATTCATAACAAAAAATAACATTTACGTATTTTTGGTATTCGAAAATACATACCGAATATACTGACATCTTGCGAATTATCGTGAAAGGTTTTGCAGGTGGATTTATGTCGAAATTCCTACTACAAACGACTGTTGCCACCAAGGGGCGTTAATGTTGTTTTATGTCAACTTTCAAGGCTTTCCATATCACGTTAACAAAAAATCCCATAAAGGCAAAGCCTGTGTGTGTGTATAATAGTTTTTTATCACATTTCTATGGTGTATGTGAAAGTTTTCATTTTAAACAAAAATTTATGTAATCATTTTCTTAAAAGAAATTTCTAAGAAGAAAAAATGCTAGCAAAAATGAGAATAATAAAATATCACATAAAGTGATAAGAGGAAACAAACAAAAAAAACATTTCATTAGTTATACCAATAAACAGAATTTACTGTTATTATCACATGTACGTACATGAGTATAATTAAATTTTAGTTGGCGTTTTAAAATCACACACAAGTATGATGCTAATGTTTTGAAAGTAGGTTTTATGAAAATACATATGTATTGTGCTTTTGGTGTATTAAAAAATAGCATCAAATAAATTTCTCTTTAACAACTCTAATAATTTCAACATTAATCAAACATTCCAATGGCGTAGAGTCCTTTATACAAATAACTTTTCTTCTTTGAGCGTTAAAAAAATCGCTTCTGAAATAAAAACCGCTTTTTATACTAATAATAATTTAGGTGAATTCTTAATTAATACTAAAGATAATGGTGATAGACTAAACCACTCGGGTATATATCAACTTAATTGTAAAGATTGTCAGGCTTTTTATATCGGTAAAACGGCCCGGAACGTCAACGTAAGAGTAAGAGAACACCTACGATGTCTAAATAATAATGCCTTTTCAGATCAAAAAAGCAGTTAATAATAATTTAAACATTATTAATAACCAAATTAATTTAACCAATAGTCCCATACTTAATTTATTCCGGTAATCACAGTTGTTCTTTTCTCCCCCCCCCCCCCCCTTATCCTTCCGTAATAATGTGTCCCCTCCCACTCTATATGTGTCTCTTTCTTTCATTTTGTATTTCTTTCACTCATTGTTTTATTTAATTATGTATATATATATATGTGACTGTATCTAATTATCTTTAGTTAATAAGCCCTGACTATGCTTCGGTGAAGCGAAAACTGGTTTGAGATCGTTATTAATTCAATAAAAGTGGTGTTTTACAAATTGTGTTTTTTCATTTAATAGTTAATGTTCTGTTGCAGGTCTGATTTATTTTGAGGTGGAACTAACTACGATCATTATATTATTAAATCGGAAGGCTCTCACAGAAGGCCATGGATCTTCTCAACCCGGAGAGTGTTTGCATTAAGAAGGAACCAGGGTTGCAGGAAGAAGGCGAGGTTGAAATGCAGTACACGGATATAGATATCGTCCTCCCGGACGTAAAGCAGGAATGTTTGCAGTATGCTGAGAGAACGGCTAGTATGTTGCATTCCGTTTGTCCGAGTTTAATGTTTAATTTAGATCGCAGTCAGTACAGCTGCGTAGTTTTTTGTGTCACCGTTTACCCATGTCGTCCGTTACCTTTGAAATATTTTTCTAAGAAAGTGTTAACTGTAAAAGCTTTTAATATAATTAGCAATGAAGTTCTTGTCCCTCAACGTATTAAATTAAGTTCTCCTCTATTACAAGTAGCCATCTAATTTCAAGTGTGAGGTGATACATACTTGATATTTTGTTTGCATTTTACTCTCCAGAACTAACAAACAAACAGAACTGACCAGTATGTATTTTGCTTTTTAGCAAGAAGTCCAGATTATTAAAATGTGTTTTTGTTTAAAGAAGTGTTGCGACTAGACTGGTTTTACACCATTGTAATGTGTTATTGTCTCTAGAATTATTATATTAAAAAGGAAATCACATGTCTGCTTGACTTGAATTGTAGCGATTGTCCCTTTTCCGAATTGCCGCTTCTTTAAGGTGTTTCCATGTTTTAAACAGGCATCAATAAATGATACGATTTGTTTCAGGTCTTCTGCCGCCTGAAAGAAGGCTTTTTACTTGCCCCGAATGCAACTATTCAAGTTGTCGAAATGGCGATTTGAAAAATCACATGCTGACTCATAGTGGAGAAAAACCTTTTACATGTTCCGAGTGCAACTATTCAAGTTTTCGAAAGAACCATTTAAAGAGCCACTTGCTAACTCATAGTGGAGAAAAAGCGTTTTCATGTTCGGATTGCCCGTTCTCATGTTCTCGAAGGGGCTCTTTGAAAAGTCACATGCTTACTCACAGTGGAGAAAAACCTTTTACATGTTCCGATTGCAACTATTCAAGTATTCTAAAGGGCTATTTGAAGAGACACATGCTGACTCACAGTGGAGAAAAACCTTTTTCGTGTTCCGAGTGTAACTATTCATGTTCATATAAGTCGTCCTTGAAGACCCACATGCTGACTCACAGTGGAGATAAACCTTTTACATGTTCCGAGTGCAACTATTCATGTTCATATAAGTCGTCCTTGAAGACCCACATCCTGACTCACAGTGGAGAAAAACCTTTTTCATGTTCCGAGTGCAATTATTCAAGTTTTCAAAAGACCAATTTGATGAGACACTTGTTAACTCACAGTGGTGAAAATCCGTTTTCATGTTCCGATTGTACCTTCTCAAGTTCTCAAAGGGGCTCTTTGAAAAGTCACATGCTAACTCACAGTGGAGAAAAACCTTTTACATGTTCCGATTGCAACTATTCAAGTATTCGAAAGGGCCATTTGAAGAGACACATGCTGACTCACAGTGGAGAAAAACCTTTTTCATGTTCCGAGTGTAACTATTCAAGTTTTGATAATACCAATTTGAAGAGACACTTGTCAACTCACAGTGGTGAAAATACGTTTTCATGTTCCGATTGTACCTTCTCAAGTTCTCAAAGGGGCTATTTGAAAAGTCACATGCTGACTCATAGTGTAGAAAAACCTTTTACATGTTCCGAGCGCAACTATTCAAGTTTTCGAAAGAACAATTTAAAGAGCCACTTGCTAACTCATAGTGGAGAAAAAGCGTTTTCATGTTCCGATTGCCCATTCTCATGTTCTCGAAGGGGCTCTTTGAAAAGGCACATGCTAACTCACAGTGGAGAAAAACCTTTTACATGTTCCGATTGCAACTATTCAAGTTTTCGAAAGGGCCATTTGAATAGACACTTGCTGACTCACAGTGGAGAAAAACCTTTTACCTGTTTCGTCTGCCAGTATTTAGGTTCTACAAAGGGACAATTAAAAATCCACATGATGACGCATACTGGACAAAAACCTTTTTCATGTCCCGAGTGTACGTCTTCATTTTCTCGGAGAGGATCTTTAAAAAGTCACATGTTTACTCACAGTGCAGAAAAACCTTTTTCGTGTTCCAACTGTAACTATTCGTGTTCACAAAAGTCGTCCTTGAACACCCACATGCTGACTCATAGTGGAGAAAAACCTTTTACATGTTCCGAGTGCAACTATTCATGTTCATATAAGTCGTCCTTGAAGACCCACATCCTGACTCACAGTGGAGAAAAACCTTTTTCATGTTCCGATTGTACGTTCTCAAGTTCACAAAGGGGCTCTTTGAAAAGTCACATGCTAACTCACAGTGGAGAAAAACCTTTTACATGTTCCGATTGCAACTATTCAAGTATTCGAAAGAGCCATTTGAAGAGACACATCCTGACTCACAGTGGAGAAAAACCTTTTTCATGTTCCGAGTGTAACTATTCAAGTTTTCGAAAAACCAATTTGAAGAGACACTTGTTAACTCACAGTGGTGTAAAACCTTTTACCTGTTTCGTCTGCCAGTATTTATGTTCTACAAAGGGACAATTAAAAATCCACATGATGACTCATACTGGACAAAAACCTTTTTCATGTCCCGAGTGTACGTCTTCATTTTCTCGGAGAGGATCTTTAAAAAGTCACATGTTTACTCACAGTGCAGAAAAACCTTTTTCGTGTTCCAACTGTAACTATTCGTGTTCACAAAAGTCGTCCTTGAACACCCACATGCTGACTCATAGTGGAGAAAAACCTTTTACATGTTCCGAGTGCAACTATTCATGTTCATATAAGTCGTCCTTGAAGACCCACATCCTGACTCACAGTGGAGAAAAACCTTTTACATGTTCCGATTGCAAATATTCAAGTTTCCTAAAGGGAAATTTGAATAGACACATGCTGACTCACAGTGGAGAAAAACCTTTTTCATGTTCCGAGTGCAACTATTCAAGTTTTGACAAGACCAATTTGAAGAGACACTTGTTAACTCACAGTGGTGAAAATACGTTTTCATGTTCCTATTGTACCTTCTCAAGTTCTCAAAGGGGCTCTTTGAAAAGTCACATGCTGACTCATAGTGTAGAAAAACCTTTTACATGTTCCGAGTGCAACTATTCAAGTTTTCGAAAGAACAATTTAAAGAGCCACTTGCTAACTCATAGTGGAGAAAAAGCGCTTTCATGTTCCGATTGCCCATTCTCATGTTCTCGAAGGGGCTCTTTGAAAAGGCACATGCTAACTCACAGTGGAGAAAAACCTTTTACATGTTCCGATTGCACCTATTCAAGTTTTCTAAAGGGCCATTTGAACAGACACATGCTGACTCACAGTGGAGAAAAACCTTTTTGATGTTCCAACTGTAACTATTTATGTTCACAAAAGTCGTCCTTGCAGACCCACATGCTGACTCACAGTGGAGAAAAACCTTTTTCATGTTCCGAGGGCAATATTCAAGTTTTGGAAAGGAGCATATCTTAATATAAATGTATATTCATAAGTATAAAATAATTTGCAAAATTAGTGCCTCAACACAGGTTATCCTAGTGAGGCGGAAATATGCATTTCTGTTCTTTTCATATTACTTACTGTTATTATATTATTTTCCTTTTTGTATATCTACTGTATAAACCACTGTACACTTACATTATTATTCCAAATTGTGCAATTTTTTTTTGAAAATCATGGTTCCGTTCGCCAAACTTATCGTGCACTACGTCTATTTTACGGTCGACATAATCGTCCATCCGAGCAAGTTATTCGGAAAACCATGGATCGTTTTCGCACCACGTACACTAGTGGATAATACGCATCCACAAATACGACAAACAGTACGCAGAGAAGAAGTTATTGCTGCTGTGGAGCGAGTGTTGAGGAGAATCCGAATGAGTCATTCGCCATCGTGCACTGCAATTGGAGCTGTGCCCATCCACTTTGTAGAAGATTCTGCCGAAAGATCTTGGCTTAAAAACTTACAAGATCCGGATTGTGCAAGAGTTGAAACCGCGTGACCATCATGCGCGTCGTAGGTTCGGTGAATGGGCCGAAAACAATATTCAGCTTGATCCTCTTTTTCAACACAAAATTTTGTTCATTGATGAGGCACATTTTGAGGCATACAAAAAAAAGTATTAGATAAGTCCAACAGTTATTACAAGTTTTAATTTTTTCTTAATTTTTATAAAACTCTTAATTGTAAATAATGTATGTAAATTTAAAAAAAGGCAACATATCCTCTATAAATATTCGATCAGGTCTTTCGATATATGAATGTACTATTTTAATATCTTGTATGCGCCTTATTGTTGTATTTCTAGTGTCACGTACTTTTAGTCTTTCACTAACATATTCTTGATGTACTTTATTTATTCACTACTGTCGCTAGATGGCAGTGCCCGCAACTCAAACACGAGAAGTCTTTCTCTATTGAGTTGGGCATTTTTTGTAAAATAAATTTATACCTTTTTGTAATTAGCTATTATATCTGTACTATTAAATGTTATATATATATATATGCAATTCTCATATTAATAAAAAAATAATATATATATGTAAAGAAAACCACATTACTTAATGTTGTAAGCGCTTTCTTAATTCTGTAATTTCCGCGTTACCGACAGGTTAGTTGGTAGCCCGCTAGATGTCACTACTCACTAAACGGCCGTGACGTTTAACGAGAAAGAAATTTTATTATTGTAGCAATATGCTTTATAATTTTTAACGAGATAAAAACACCTGAAATAGAGGCTTTAAATGTTGTTTCTTTTGTTTATTGCAGGTGAGTGAATATTTTGATAATCTTAAATTTCTTATTTTGTTATTCTTAAAATTGTAAATACCTATTATGAATAAAAGTCTTTTGTTTATTGCAGAGAAACGCAATTAAGTCTTATTTGAACCAAGTGTGAAACACCATTACATTTTTTTTTTGTCTGAAAACGAATTGGAATCAAAAACTAAGCCAAGGTCCTTGATGGATTTAATGAATGACAATATATCGTCCCTTGTTTTATAAATAAACTGAACAGTATTTTTTGAACGCGCATACTTCAGAGATACATATTTTAGTGTTAAAACATAATTTACTTTCATCAGCCCACGTGGTTATTGCTTCCATGTCCAGTTGTAATTTAATGCCATTTTCGCTATTGCAAATTTTCATTAACAGTTTTAGATCGTAAGAAAAAGCAGGCAAGTGGGGTGTGTTGGATTCAGTCTTGTAGGTCTTCGATTAGTATCAAGAACAGCGGAGTCCCTAGATTTGAACCTTGTGGTACTCCAGAAAATGCAATGAATTCCCTAGACTCATAACCGTTGATGAAAAAATATTGTTTTCTGTTACTTAAACGTGACAAAAAATTAAAGTGAGGTTCGTCAAACCCGATTTTGTGCATCTTTTATAAAAGTATAGTGCCATACAGGCGAGCGGGTGGCCCGATGGCTTCGCCAATAATGTGGAAAACGAACCGCATTGCGACAAATTCATGGCCCAGAAGAAGCGTGGCCATATGAAAGAAGAACGAAATTACTAGACCTAGTATTTCCGGTCAAAACCAAGCGTTATCGGGCGGGCCAGTACCGTGGCCGACGGAAAAAATACATTAATATAGTTCTTATTTTTTGACTTGGCAATAATCCCTATACTCGTTGTCTTCGCCGCGCGAAGCGGTCATGAAATTTAAAATTTCGTTTTGGAAATCGCGCTTTATTTACCGTTTTAAAATAATAACAAAAACAATACATATCTGTGTCCGGTACAATCCTTAGACACGTGGATATTTTAATTAGAATTTTTCGTAACATTAATTTAATTTTAAAATTATTATCTTTGATTTGAATTTCCTCTGATTATTGAAAATATCAAGATAGAAAATATTTAGCAGCTCCACACCCCTTATCATGCTGTGCCGAGCCAACACGTTCATTCTACCATATGGTATGCATATCAGATCGTGGTGCCGCCCTTGATAGTAGTTGTTTGGTACGCACATCTTATGGCATTCTAGTAGGTATGGACTGTCTATCAAACTTTTTTTAAATTTTATACGCCCCACTTCTAGACTGGAGGCTTTCGTAGCGCGTCTCAGAGAGCAAATCTTCATGATGAATAAATTTAAGGTACTCTCCATGCATTTTTATGAAACAGGTCTGTCTCATGATTGAAAGAGTTGATAGGTATATATTTTTAATTTTATTTAGCCATTTTTATAGGTTTTGGTAGAAAGCTTAGATTATTTTCGACTACCAAACTAGGCACATGCCCGTATTATGGTAATAAAAATATTATGATATAATGTATATATAGATATTAAATAATATTTCCGTATTATATTAACTGAGGTTTTCTGTTTGTAAAAGTAAAATAAAATAGTATTTTGTCATTCGTGATCCGTAACCCCCAATTAAGCAAAGGATGTAGAAAACAAATCTTTGGATTATTAATATCAATACAATAACCACTGTAACTGCCGAGTATTTGTGGAACACGGAGCTGTCCGAGTAAGGTGCGTGCGCCCTCGCCGACGTTCATATGATTACTGACTGATATAGCAACGATTGAGCCATTGGACATACCCTCTCGACTATGTTCATATGATCACTGGTGAAATCTTCCGTCTGGCGGCAAAACCCAATTTCGGTTAGGCCACCCAGCAGTTTCGCCACCCGCTCGTCTGGAAGCCACTTACGTCGAGATCAAATTGGCAAAACGGCCTTAGCGAAGTTGCATAGATGACATCTGTTTGGTATTGCGCGTTAAATCCAGTTGTCACGATTTGTGACAGTTCAAGAAGTTTGAATACCGTGGACTTCTTTTGTAAAAAATCCATGTTGATATCCGCTAAATAACGGTTTTACCTTGTAATCGAAATACTACTTAACCCCTTGGTTACTGTGCTGCGGACAGGCGACCTCATGATGTCGGTGTGTACAGCTATATTCGAAACAAAGGAAGACGAGTCACTTGACAGACAGCGGAGAGAGAGAGGCCACGTGGGTTTATGGATGATTTGATTTGATTTATTCGGTACGGCGACTCCTTCAACTATTTTGGGTGATTATCAATATTTTTTTTCTCTGATTAACCCTTTTCCTATAAATGTAGTCACGATGCTAGACTTGGCTCCCGTTCTTTTATAAATTACCTTTTAAATAATACAACATTAATCTTTGTCAACCTTCTACGAGTGGACACACCCCTGAGATAATTGTCAAGTATGAACAAATGAAAAAAAATTAAAACACATTAATCTAAAAATAGACAAATTATAAACATGAACAAAAATTGATCAAAGTAGGTAAGTAAGTAAACTAAAAAGCACACAGAGGCGAACAATGTTTTTAACCTTTCCGGGAGTATGGACGGAAATAAACGTCCACACGCGCTTTCGCCGAAGAAGTATGGACGTCCATTCGCGTACAGCATCGCACACTGCAATTTGTCCCTTGTTTGCTCCAAATATTCATTGTATTGCCATCTATAAACCTATTCTTGTAACTTTGAATCGTTTTTAATCATGCAACTTTATTATCGACCGTGATATTGACTGTTCTTTATTTTGGATGACGTCACGCTTACAATGGAAACATGTTAAACTGCCGATTTTGGCGCGCATGTGTTTCGATGTTTTTCTAACGGATTTTTAATAATTTGTTCGTTTATCTGTGATTTAGAGTTTGCATTTTATGCATGTTTTGTGTTTTAAAATGATAATGTGTTCATAGCAAGTTTCTTTATTGTGCTTCACCTAGTATTTTCGCAGTTTTCAAACTTCTATCCTTTCTTGTAACAGAACCGTGTGTAAATCAATGTAAAAGTTAATTTGTGTTTTTTTTTTAATCTTTTGCATTACGAAACAAATACTTAATTTTTTCTTTCATTATTGTTCTCATTTTGTGTTTGTTAATGAGAATTTTATTTTGTGATGTATGTGATCGAAAGCATACCATTAATATGGATTTAAGAGATGATAAAATCGCTATTATTTTGATGAATTCTGATGATGAACGCGAAAATATTGAAAGCATCGATTACCTATCAATATTCTTCTGATGACGAGGTACCGGTTGTAGTAGAATTCCAACCAAGGCCTAAATGAAGACGGGAAGAAACAAGGGTATGGGATGATACAAATTGCATCCCAACACTGCGTAGCTTCGATGATTTCCAGTCCGGAATAAAAATCCGAATTAATTTGGAGGACGAATAACTTGAAATGCAACTTTTTCAAATGTTTTTTTAATAAAGATTTTCCTAAAACAATTGTTTCCGTAACGAACATTTACCCGAAATCCGAATCGCAGAATAACTTATCCGCATCGTCAAAAATTAAAAAATGTGTCGACACTACGGAGGAAGTAATATACGCATTTCTATCCACTATAATTCTGATGAGCTGGTTGGAAAAAAATCCATAAAGATATGTTAGACCATAATAGAGACACATTTTTTCCAAAAATATATTTTCCCAGGATCTCTTTTTACTTATCTTGAGGAATCTCCATTTTGCAAGTCAATGCTCCAACAATGATAGACTTTTCAAATTTAAAAATTAGGAGCATTTTAGACTAAACTTCTAAGAGACACAGATTTGGCATCTAAATGTTTGTGTGTTGTAATGTAAAAACGGTATGTATTGGAAATAATCATTTATACCGGTTGTGAACCAGACATTCAAAGTTATCCCAATGTTGGAAAATCGGGATCTGTGGTTATGATTTTGCTAAAAGATTATCTTGGGTGTGGGCATCGTCTGTATGTGGATAATTGGTATACTTCACCTGCTTTGTTTGATTGTCTTTTCGAGAACAAAACACATGCATGTGGGACAGCAAGAACCAATCGGAAGCAAATGCCAAAATTGGATAAAAAAATGAAAAAAGGAGATGACATATCGCATAATTCTGAAAACTTAATGGCATTGAAATGTCGGGATAAACGGGATATTGTGATGTTGACAAATAAGCATGGCAATAAAACGATTGAAAGAAAAAAAATTGACTACACTACCGGAGCAAAAAAACACGAGCCTGAAACTGTTGTTGACTATACAATGAACATTGGGAGTGAGGACAACGTACACCGAATTCTAGGATTAGGAGCGGTTAGCCGTAAAACAATAAAATGGTACTAGAAAATATTTGTCAGGCTGCAAGAGATATCAATAATGAATGCATTTATCATGTATCGTTCCCTGAAGTCCAGAGAAACAACGTTTGAAGAATTCAAAGAGAAGTTTGTTGCCCAGATGGTTGAAAAATGTCACACTCCACGGGCATCATCATCTGGGGGAAGGCGAAGTAATGACAATCCAATCAGGCTTTCAGAAAGGCATTTTCCACAGCCAGATCCAGATACAGAGTGCAAGGGTAGCAAAGCACAACATCGTTGTTTTGTGTGCAAACACACATCGATAAGGAAACCACAAAGAAAAGAAACCAAATACATGTGTTTTGAGTGTGATGTTGCTCTATGTGTACATCCATGTTTCATGGATTTCAATACAAAAAAAAATTAAAAAAAAGTACTAATTAAATATAGATTTTACCTATATAGTTTAAAGTTTTTCCCCATTTAAGTTTCAATACTAGTGCCAAGTGGAAATAATTGTGTTACATAGAATATTAATTATGTTTTTGTTCATGCGCCAATGGTTTGTGAACACTGAAAAATAAGACTGCATTTTTGTGATAAAAGATAAAAATGGTGAGTACGATTTTTTTAAGAATTTTTTGATATTCATATTATCATAAAGCATACATTTGGTAAAAACAGATTTATGTTTGTGTAAAAAAAACGCACTCCTCAGAGCACGGTAAGCACTATGAAACTTACTCCCGGAAAGGTTAAAATGTCCCTGAAATATGGCTTTGTGCCCTCTGGCTAGGAAAAAGTGGTCATTCATCCTATACATAAGAAAGGTGACCGCTCCAACCAAGCCAACTACCGCCCCATAGTGATCATATCAGTTCTGTTCAAGGTGATGGAACGTGTGATCAACGACAAACTGCTCAAATACCTCGAGAAGAACAAAATTATTAACGACCGTCAGTACGGATTCCGGCGAAACCGCTCGTGCGGTGATCTTCTCCTGTATGTGACGCATGTTTGGGAGCGGTGCCTGGAACGTAACGGTGAGATTCAAAAGGTCTCACTGGACATTTCTAAGGCCTTTCACCTGGTTTGGCTCCGAGGACTTGTCAACAGTCTTCTTACGGACTTCTCGTATCCTTGTATTCGTGGATTGCGGACTTTTTGAGGGAGAGATCGATTCAGACGGTTGCTGACGGTTTCATCTCTTCCTCGCATTCAATAAATGCTGGAGTCCCACAAGAATCGGTTCTGTCTCCGACATTATTTTTGTTGCACATAAATGACCTCTTGACATGTGCACCAATCAATTGTTACGCGGATGACAGTACAGTCCATGATAGCTTTTTGTTTGAAAATCCCCCAAAGGGCACGCAAATTCCAATCGCTCGGAGGGCTTTGAAGCAGACAATGGACGGTTACCTCGAAAGGGTCTCCTCTTGGGGTAAGAATAACCTCGTAGAATTTAATGTTTCAAAGACCCAATCATGTCTAATTACGTCTAAAACGGAAATGACAATCTAGTCTCCTTTAATGGAAGCAATCTTCCCAACAAGCCCTCCATTGATATGCTTGGTATAACCTTGAATGACCAGCTCAGGTATGGGGGCTCCATCGAAGCCATAGCAAAGTTAGTAATTTATATATATATATATATATATATATATAAAATATATCTATATAAAATATAGACATAAAAAACGTATGTTTTATCTATATATATATATAGATATCTCTTCTCGTACTGTGTTGATCAGATGCGACGGTACGCCAGGTTTTTGGTGATCCGTTGGAATTTGTTGATCCACCCGCATTTGTTGATCAGTTAACAAAGCAGGCATATATACGTTGATCCAAAAAATCAACTTTCGTCATTTAGGTTTTGCTGTAAGCCACGCCAATTTTTCCAACACACATGCATTTTACACTTTTTCTTTTTGTTGATGCGATTTGAATGAACCTATCAGGGTGCTTTGTTTATCAACTGGTATATCAGGTTCTTAGCGATTATGGGTACCGCCGCCCCGGGAACAATTCATTGGATAAACACTACCTCGATGATTTTTTTATGTGAATACCGAACAAGAGTCCCAACTGCATCCAACTTGGGAGTTTCAATTTGGGAGGCAGGTGTATGCATTGCCGCCCGGGAACCATTTAATGGATAACCGACGCCTATGCCATAGGTCACCCCAAGTGTTTCGTTACGTTTGATGACTTGTCCACGTCTTGGCGGCGGATGCGTCTGCCCACCAATTGCGTGGTAGGCTGAATCGAGAGAGGCCGATCGAGGGAGACTCTTTGGCCTCCTCAGCGGGACTCTTTCGAGCCAGCATTGCCTTGCACCGCAGTGAGAGGGATGAATTCATACGTCACTCTCGAACGCACTCACCCCCAGATTTGTACCCACCCATAATACCATTTTCCTGTCTAGAACTTCCTTTCCTTTATTTACTTAAAAATATCCTTCATACAGCATCCCTAAAGATGACATAGGCCTTAGGACTAGGTGTGGAATTAAGTTAATTTTTTTTTAAATCTGCATCCAGTGGGACTATGGCATCCTCAATAGGGGTATGTTGTGAAGCCTATAGTAGTGGAAAGGGGAATGATATGGGGAGGAGGATAGTGGGGAAGTACCTGCCTATTCAAATCTGTTCACCAAACACGGCTAAAGCTATTTTAAACAATGTTTTGATTCTGAATTATTGGTCTTCCACCAGAGCGATACTGAAAGTATCTACCACTCTGGAACGTGCCGCAAATATACTGTAGGACTGTAATGTGCATTGCTTTATGACCAAAGGTAGGCTGCGTGTTGTTTTTTTAATTAATTTATTGTGTATTTAATATTTGAAAATAGAAAAGAAGACATGGCACGACCAAGTGAATCAAATAATTAGTCGGGTCATTTGAAGAGTTGGAATAAAATAATAGTATGTATGAGACGATATATGGAGCAAGGAGTGTATGCCGAGACAGAGTTGTGTGGTGGTGCAGGGGTGCCCGGGTTCGTGGGGGTGAGGTTTGTCCAGGTTTAACAGTAGAGTATGTATGAAATGATGTATGATTTGTTATACGTGAATACTGCACAAGAATTATTGAACAAGAATCCCAACTTCTTTCAACCAGAGACATTTAATTTGGGAGGTGGGTGTAGGTAGGGCTGCCCTGGGATTTGATGGAAAATCAACACCTCTGCCATAGGTGACCATAAGTGGATCGCTATGTTTGGTGACTTATTAGGAGTGTTCAAGTTAATGGCGGGTAAGATTTGTCTAGGTCTTAACCGTGAAGTATGTATGAAATGATAAATGATTTTTTTAATATGAATACCGCACAAGAATCCCAACTGCTTCCAACCTAGGAGAATCAGTTTGGGAGGCGGGTGTAGGTACTGCCGCCCCGGGAACCATTTAATGGATAACCAACATCAATATATATTTTGTATGTATAATTATATATATATAAATCGGTATACATTCTTTAATCGCTTTTACTTTTACGCATTTGCCGTTTTCAATTTTTCTGATGTATTCCGGTAGGTTGTTGAAGTATTTTCCCCTAGATATGTGTAATGATGTGCCCATGAAGAGTTACATTTCTGTGATGGGAATGTGTGTTTTTGGCCTGTACGACTTTCAGTTAAGAATACCAATATAGGGCAATAATAGAACAATATAGGTGCGCGCATCTTGTGATCAATGTACACAAGTTAAAAAAATATATAAAAACAGCATAACAGTTTTGTTATAAAGATACTAGACTCCAACCACATAATACCAATTTAATAATATTATAAAATTGTGTATTTGGGAAGTATGTTTACGAGAGATGGAAAGACTGATAGGGATATTGAAAGAAGGGTGAATGCAGGAAACTCCATTAACGGAGGACTGAACGCGGTTGGCGCAAACAAAAAGTTGTCCAAAGAAGCGAAGCTAGCAGTCCACAATGGAGTGCTGATACCAACTCTGATGTATGGCAGTGAGGCATGGAACTGGCAGAGGAAGGATGAAAGTAGACTGAATGCTGTAGAAATGAGATCTCTGAGACGAATGTGTGGTAAAACCATGTATGATCGTGTGAAAAATGTTGAGATTCGTAAAGAATGCAAGGCTGATGTAAGCGTAGTGAGCGAGATTAAGAAAGGGACGCTTAGATGGTTTGGGCATGTAGAGCGAATGAACGAAGAAAGGAGTGTAAGGAGAATATATGACGCGAATGTGAATGGAAGAAGAAGCCGGGGACGTCCAAGGAAGACGTGGCACGATCAAGTGAATCAAATACTTGAGTCGGGCCATGTCAAAAGTCGGAATAACAGAAGAGAATGCAAGTGCCAAGATCGAGTTGTTTGGCGGTCCGTCCTCTCTGCCTACCCCTGCGGGGAAACGGCGTGATGGTTAGTTAGTTAGTTAGTAAGTTATAAAAATATAGAAATATCAGAAGGTATTTAACAAATTGAGAATTTAAAAAACAGTATTAAAGTTTTATTACATTGAGGATAGACTTAATACAATAGTAGCACTTAAATAATTTTAAAGATACCCGCAGCTATCAAGGAGATATACAATCAAGAAGACCATTATATTTATTCAATATGCAATGTAAGAATGAACGAAACAATCACGGAGACCGTCATATAAAATTTTATTTTAATTTTCCGTCATGTTAAATTTTCTATTTACATTTATTTGGAAATTTTAATGTGGAACAGTTTATTGTGCAGCTAGTTTAATTGTGTACTTTGAAATGTCACGTATAGTAATGTCAACAGTGTGGAGAACATCGTTTCATTTTATTGCAATGGGATAACATTTATGATTAACTATGATAATGGTTATCAAATATCATAGACGTCAAAATACTTCCGCGTGATCCTGTCAGAACCAAATACAGTAGAAATACAGTAATACGCGCAGATCCCGAAATTTATCGTACATTGAGAAGGCAACCTTACCTATTGGAACTATAAATTACAATCAGTTAATGAAAGAAATAAAATTATTAAAAACTCTCAGATTGAAGACTTGTTTCTGACATAATTTTTATTTAAAAAAAATGTGAATTGCATTATAGACCGCCCTGATTTAGTCAGATTCAATTAATATTCCAACTAGAACTATTCGATCTAAAAGTTCATTCATCTGTAACAATAATTTCAGGACTAAGTCATTTAAAAATTCACTTGTACCTAGACTTCACGCAGAAGGTAATACCTTTTCAGACATAGTGGATATGTTGATATCGCGAGTTGGCGAAATTTGTTTTTTCCATACATTTTAATCGATCTTATGTGAAATATAGTCTTAATAAATTATGGATATTGATGCGTAAATCCTCCAACAGTAGGTGGCATTATATTATTCATTTATTTACTTTGTTCTTCAACAGAATGCATGACACAATTACAGCTAATAAAGGTATTCGTGATTCCAATTACACGTAAATACATAAACATGTTATATCAGCCACCATTGCATAGTATCTACATTAAATAAAAAATAAAAAAATATATGAAATATTTACAAATCCATATTTGTAGTAAATGGGGTTCTTAACTCTTGAGAATAAAATTAATGGAAATAAACGTATTTCACACCTTTTTAATAAGAAAACAATAATAATACAAAACATTTTTTTAATTATCATTTATGGACTAAAATAAAAAAAATATATTATCGCAATTGTGAGATTTATGAAAAGTCCAGAAACATTAAATATTACGTTTGAATTATAAAATTGAGAGTTTGTATTTTGCCAGTTTACCGTATTTTATATGCTATGTTATTGTTGATATTATTATTATCTAAAAAAAAATACTACGAACATTCTCTATCACCTCTAGTCTACTTGACATTGGCTAGTGAGTGCTTGGAGTGAATAGACATTAAAAACTGTTATCTATGGTTAATAATGTTTTGCAATTCCCGTTGCTCTTTTGTCACTTCTTCGTAGCTCAGGTATTAATTTCTTTACCCGTGTTCATGTGAAGAGGTAACTATGTTCATATTCAAAGGTAGAAATATTCCTAGTAGGACACTCGACCTGCTTCTGAGTTAGGGGAGTGAAGTGAAGAGTTTTTGTTCCTCTTTTCCCTCTTAACTGTGATTTCTGTATACAAAGTTAATCTTGCAACCTCTAAGGGTTCGGAAACATTCTCTCAATACATAGATTTATTTTAATTAGACGGGACGCTTAAATAAGTGACTCCGCTTTCTTGGGGGTTAGTGCTTCCACCTAATATTTAACCCTTTTAATCGTCGGCGTTTGAAGTGGTAATGCGTGCATCGTAATGCCTCAGTGCAGTTTGGTGCGTCACAAAAAAACAACCCCAAATACTTTTCCAAAGGCTGATAGATTTACTTTCCCAAGGAATGTGAGTTTTTTTATATCGTTAAAGTTACTGAGAATTAAAGGAATTCTTGCTGAAATTTATGGATCGCTGTCACAACTGTCACGTGGCGTTCGGCTAATTTCGGCAAGATTCGGCATGGTCCGTGATTGACCTGAGCGTCTTTTGGCTGACTAAGCGAGTTTCCAAAATGGAGCACGATTTGTCTTCTTCTGACTCCTCTATTTTATAATTGTGTTTTCTTGACCAATTTATATCGCTAATTGTTTTTCGTTGAAATCCAAGCATTTTTAGGATTTCCTGAAAAATATTCGATTCTGACACCCTCCTGAAAATGACTGTTCCAGGTTTATTATCTGACCGGCCTAAATCTATATCAAAAGGATAATAGTGCTAATGAGTAATAACAACAATTTTAAACTTTATCCACTAACAGTACTACTTGAACGCCTTCTCAGCAGTGCTATGGATCTTCCCTGCCCTGGTGGTGTCACCATTAAGATGGAGCCAGCATGTGAATTTTTAAAGATCTCCTGTGAGAAAATGCATAGTTGCAGTCGGGACACGAAGAAGGTTTTTGTTCAGTGTGGGTTAGCATGTGACTCTTCAAAGATCCCCTGTAAGAACATGAATTTTGCAATCGGGACATGAAAAAGGTTATTGTCCAGAATTAATCCGAATGTGGATTTTTAATTGTTCTTTTCTAGAACATAAATATTGGCAGACAGAACATGCAAAAGGTTTTTCTCCACTATGAGTCAGCACGTGTCTGTTAAAATGGCCCTTTAGAAAAGTTGAAAACTGCAGTTGGAACATGAAAATCGTTTTTCTCCACTGTGAGTTAGCATGTGACTTTTCAAAGAGCCCTTTGAGAACCTGAGAAGGAACAATCGGATCATGAAAACGGTTTTTCACCACTGTGAGTTAATAAGTGTCTTTTCAAATTGGTCTTTCGAAACCTTGAAGAGTTGCACTCGGAACATGAAAAGGTTTTTCTCCAGTGTGAGTCAGCATGTGGGTCTTCAAGGACCACTTTTGTGAACATGAATAGTTGCAGTTGGAACATGAAAAAGGTTTTTCTCCACTGTGAGTGAGCATGTGTCTCTTCAAACGGAACTTTAGAAAACTTGAATAGTTGCAATCGGAACATGAAAACGCTTTTTCTCCACTATGAGTTAGCAAGTGGCTCTTTAAATTGTTCATTCGAAAACTTGAATATTTGCACTCGGTACATGAAAAAGGTTTTTCTCCACTGTGAGTCAGCATGTGGCTCTTCAAGGACGACTTATGTGAACATGAATAGTTGCAGTTGGAATATGAAAAAGGTTTTTCTCCACTGTGAGTGAGCATGTGTCTCTTCAAGGACGATTTTTGTGAACATGAATAGTTGCAGTTGGAACATGATAAAGGTTTTTCTCCACTGTGAGTCAACATGTGACTTTTTAAAGATCCCCTGTAAGAACATGAATAGTTGCAATCGGGACATGAAAAAGGCTTTTGTCCAGTATGAGTCATCATGTGGATTTTTAATTGTACCTTTCTAGAACATAAATACTGGCAGGCGGAACAGGTAAAAGGTTTTTCTCCACTGTGAGTCAGCATGTGTCTCTTCAAATGGCTCTTTATAAAACTTGCATAGTTGCAATCGGAACATGAAAACGCTTTTTCTCCACTATGAGTTCGCAAGTGGTTCTTTAAATTGTTCTTTCGAAAACTTGAATATATGCACTCGGAACATGAAAAAGGTTTTTCTCCACTGTGAGTCAGCATGTGGGTCTTCAAAGACGATTTTTGTGAACATGAATACCTGCAGTTGGAACATGAAAAAGGTTTTTCTCCACTGTGAGTCAACATGTGACTTTTTAAAGATCCTGTCTGAGAAAATGAAGACGTACACTCGGGACATGAAAAAGGTTTTTGTCCAGTATGAGTTAGCAAGTGGTTCTTTAAATTGTTCTTTCGAAAACTTGAATATTTGCACTCGGAACATGTAAAAGGTTTTTGTCCACTATGAGTCAGCATGTGATTTTTCAAATCGCCATTTCGACAACTTGAATAGTTGCATTCCGGGCAAGTAAAATTCCTTCTTTCAGGCGGCAGAAGACCTGAAACAAATCGTATCATTTATTGATGCATGTATAAAACATGGAAACACCTTACAGAAGCGGCAATTCGGAAAAGAGACAATCGCTACAATTCAAGTCAAGTAGACATGTGATTTCCTAGTTAATATAATAATTCTAGAGACAATAACACATTACAATGGTGTAAAACCAGACTTGTCGCAACACTTCTTTAAAAAAAAAACATTTTAATAATCTGGACTTCTCGCTAAAATGCAAAATACATAATGGTCAGTTCTGTTTGTTTGTTAGTTCTAGTTAGTTTGAGTAAAGTGCAAACAAAATATCAAGTATGTATCACTTCACACATGAAATTTGATGGCTACTTGTAGTAGAGGAGAACTTAATTTAATATGTTAAGGGACAAGAACTTCATTGGTAATTATATTAAAAGCTTTTCCAGTTAACACTTTCTTAGAAAAATATTTCAAAGGTAAATTCGGAGGAAACGGACGACATGGGTAAACGGTGACACAAAAAACTACGCAGCTGTACTGACTGCGATCTGAATTAAACATTAAACTCTGACAAACGGAATGCAACTTACTAGCCGTTCTCTCAGCATACTGCAAACATTCCTGCTTTACGTCCGGGAGGACAATATCTATATCCGTGTACTGCATTTCACCCTCGCCATCTTCTTGAAACCCTGGTTCCTTCTTAATGCAAACACTCTCCGGGTTGAGAAGATCCATGGCCTTCTGTGAGAGCCTTCCGGTTTAGTAATTTAATGATCGTAGTTAGTTCCAGCTCAAAATAAATCAGACCTGCAACAGAACATTAACTACTAAATGAAAAAACACAATTTGTAAAACACCACTTTTATTGAATTAATAACGATACATCGATTGATTACCGTACCCATAAATAATAACAATTTTTACAATGAATTATCTATCATAAAACAAATAGCATCAAATAAATTTCTCTTTAACAACTCTAATAACTTAAACATTAATTAAACATTCCAATGGCGTAGAGTCCTTTATACAAATAACTTTTCTTCTTTGAGCGTTAAAAAATTCCCCTCTGAAATAAAACTACCTTTTTATACTAATAATAATTTAGGGAAATTCTTAATTAATACTACAGATAATGATGATAGACTAAGCCAATCAGGTATATATCAACTAATTGTAAAGATTGTCAGGCTTTTTATATCGGTAAAACGGCCCGGAACGTCAACGTAAGAGTAAAAGAACACCTTCGATGTCTAAATAATAATGCCTTTTCAGAATTCACGAACCACTTAATAGAATCAAATCACTCATTCGATAAAAACTCGGGAACTAAAATATTACATAAAAATGGAATTGGAATAAGATTAAACAATTTAGAAGCCCTCGAGATCAAAAAAGCCGTTAATGATAATTTAAACATTATTAATAACCAAATTAATTTAACCAATAGTCCCATACTCAATGTACACCTTAATGTATCCTTCCTAAATAATGTGTCCCCTCCCACTCTATATGTGTCTCTTTCTGTCATTTTGTATCTCTTTCACTCATTGTTTTATTTACTTATGTATATGTATATATATACGTATTAATTGTTTTTGTGTTTAATTCGTAGAACTCTATTTAATTTTTTTTAAATTCAAATTTAATAATGTTATTATTAAGTTCTGCAAGTATTTTTAGTTGTTATTATTGTGAAAGCTGTTTCGGCGTTTAAGGCCATTTTCAAACTGTGGTTAATGCACATTGCGACGACTTATTTATGTGATTTAATTTACCCCCACTCCTTTAAAAAATTGGATGGATAGGTAATGATTTATTATCGGTAAAACCAATTTAGTTAGAAAGCAATTAAAATTCTGAATTCTGTGAGGTTTTCACATTTATAATGTGTTTTTACTCGTATTTAACTGACAATGTTTTCTTAATTGATTTATATAAATGTGTTGTATTGTTTTGGTAATGTGAACATACTGAGAAGCGGTGAGTATATAATTTTCCATACTTTATTAATTAATGTTATATTAGGGTCATTAGTTCGTTTGTTAATTTCTAATTGTTCAAGTAAATTTAATCTTAGGCCCTTTCTTTCTATATGTAAGGGTTTAGGTCTGTTGTTGTCAAGCGGGAAGTGATTATTTACAAAAAGATATTCTGCGAATTTTGAAGAAGTGCTTTTATTTTTGTAACATCTTATATATTCTTTGAATCTAGTTGAGAAAGCCCTTCCCGTCTGCCCGATATAGGTAGCATTGCAGTCGGCGTGGTCACATTTTAATTCATATATGCCACTTTTATTAAGTTTGGGATTTTTACTTTTTGAGTTTTTAGGCTTGTTCCTATATTATTGATTTTGAAAGCTATATATAAACCACATTTTTTAATTAATTGATAAACTAAAGTTCTTAAAAACTTAAGACAAGATTTTTGTGCATAGCGCAAAGGGTAACAATTATTATTTTTATAAACACAATTATTAATCTAAAACACTCATCCAAATTCGAAAACCTTCCGGAGCAAAGATATAAATGTCGCCGGGTACCCGAACCCGCACCCTCTAATGTCCGGGTTAGATGTCATCAAAGTTGAGCTATGTCACTATCGCAAACCCGCCAAGCACTCAATATATACTAGTGTTCCATTTTAATACTGTTTTATTATATTTTCACCTGTAAACAACCAACTTTATTACATTATGAGAGAGGCTTGTAACGGCTAAATCCTCAAATAGATGGCGTCGAGACAAGGTTTTTCAATTTGGATGAGTGTTTTTGTGATTAATAATTATTGTTTATAAAAATAATAATTATTGTTGCCTGCATTATGCACAAAAATCTTGTCTTAAGTTTTAAACTTAGTTTATCAATTAATAAATATTTGACAAGTCAAAGCAATTTTCACCAATAAAATGTAGACATAATTTGTCTCGACGCCATCTATTTGAGGGATTTAGCCGTTACAAGCCTTCTCATACTAATAAAGTTGGTTGTTTACAGGTGAAATATAATAAAAAACAGTAATTATTGAATGGAACACTAGTATATATTGATTAACTTGGCGGGTTTGCGATAAGCCGACGTAGCTCAACGGTAGAGCATCTAACCGGACATTAGAAGGGTGCGGGTTCGAGTCCTGCCGGCGACATTTATCTTTGCTCGGAAGGTTTTTTCAATTTGGATGAGTGTTTTAGATTAATAATTATTGTTTATAAAAATAATAATTGTTTCACATTTTTTAATTTCGTTAATTGGTTTAACTTTAATTACCCATGTAAAAACAAAAAATAACGTGATTTACGCATTTACATAACGATGGTGATAGTATTACAATATATATATATTGCATTTTATGTGGCATTAGATTCACCAAATCGGCTAAGAAATTAATCCGAAGTTGAAAATATCATCATTGCCATTTAAAAAAAAACTGTTATCACTCAGATGATTCACTCGAAACATCAAAAACCAATGTATCATCATTATTATCCCCGAGTTCATTAACAACATTATCGACATTCCAATATTTTAGCTCGATACCAATTATATGTCGAACAAAATTACCCCAATGCTCTGGGGTAACTTTTTCGATTCCTTCTTGCATGAGTTTTCACATATCTTGAAGGAGGTATTGTTGACTTTTACGTGGTGTTTTACCATCGACACTAATTCGATCGGGTTTAATTCGCAATTATAGGGAGGTAATCGGAGCACAGTTTGTTCGCTTCGCTCGCATTGACATCTACCACATACTTATATGTATGTCGTATATCCCCCTGTACGAGCTGGCAACCCGCAACAATTCCGCTTTGATCATTGTCGTGTCAACATTTACTTCTACTTTTTCTTCAAGCCACTTAATAATGTCACATTTTTTTCCATTGTTTGAGTGGAAGCTTGTCTAATTTGACAGAATGATATGGGGCATTATCCATTGCTATGCAACAATCTTCATCAAGTGATGGCAAAATATTTTTAAACCACTCCAAAAATGTTTCCCCATTCATTTCGTCGTGATACTAGGCTAAAAAAATTAACAGACCGTTCTGAACAAATCCTGGTTCACCGATGTGTAACACTATTAACCGTTTTACCATACCTGTTAGAGGGTCCCACGGAAAGGCCGCGTGCGAAAGCATCTCGTCTCGATATAACGGTATTATCAACCCAATTTCAATCACCTGCATTAATCAAAGTTTCATCGAGGTAGTATATCGTACGACCTTCTCTACGGTGTCTCTCGATAGCTCGTAAATAATCTCGACGCCAAAGAATTAAGTCTTCACGCTCCGTCAACAAACTGTCACGTTTTCGATTGCAATATTGAAAAACCAATTCTTTTACTATCTTATGGAAAGTGCAGCATTTAAGATTTGCTAAGGAATCATCGTCGTTAACTGCCCGCAAAAACTTCAATGATTGTCGGATATTGTGTATTGAAATATAAGGAATGAACTTTCGATCGAATGGCATTTTTATCGAATTCGTCGATTTTGGTAAATATGCTCAGTCGCTGTCTCTTTTTATTTGGCGATTTAACTTCACCGGTTCTGATATATAGTAACAATGTATTTTTTGCGGTGTGTACCCCAATATCGGTCTGCTCAGAAATCGAGTGAATTGCACATGTTAGCGACATATTAGGGTCCCAAGATATTAATTTTTATACATATTTAGTATCATCCTGCGTTGAGGTTTGTACCACCTATAAAAGCAAATAAAAACTGATCAACACCTACATTCTGTAATTTTACATAGTACAGTATTTACATTCTACATTATTGATTTATAAAAATGCACTATTGCAACATGAATAGCTATCAATAAAATACATAAATAATGCCTACCTGTCATCTTTTGTTCTTTAAAATTGGTGATAATGAGTTTGGCTGAATATTCATTTTATCTCAGGGTGGGAAAGGGTTAATTTTTCAGAAGCGCGGGCATACGGCTAAACAGTCCACGATGTATTGAATCGCAGATGGTAGCCGCGAGCCGTGCACGGGGCGATGCGACGAAGGCGGGAAGGTGGGGTATTCGCAGTACGAACGTAATTTCGAACCACCCATGGTTGCTCTTAGGCTGGACATACAATAGATGCGTGCCCTTTCACAATGGTATTCATCACGCTTATGTTATCCGTTCACTAATATGGATTGAAAAAAACTAAAGCACTTAATTTTACTATTTAATTCGTGAGAATTTTCAAATTAGTAAAAAAAAAATTCTTATTCCAGGATGTGTGGAGGTTGGTGCGATCCCATACGCCCCATGTAGTAATGCATATTGTACAGGAGAAGAAAACCGTAAAAAATTAAAAATACATGATAGTAAAATAATATAACACAATGCATTATGGTAGACAGAAAAAATAAAGTAACAGTTTATGTGGGGCGTGGTCCCGAGTGAGCTCAGAGAAAAGTTAAAAAAAAAAACTAATTTTAATAAATTCGCTGCAAAAGGTCTTAAAATAACTGAACGAAAGCGAAACAAAAACAAAACTAAAACACTTGCAGAACTTAATAATAAAGTTACTAAATTAGATTTATTAAAAAAAGAATGTATTTTCCCCTTTGCATCTTTATTTTATATAATATAGGACAGGTTTTAAAACAATGGAAACATGAAAAATTCAACGAACAAACTCCACTCAATCAAAGATCTAGGTTGAGGAACGCCATCATAGAGTGAAATACAGGGCGTCGAGAGAATGTATTTCAAGATGGTAGATAAAAACACATCATGTTCACAAATGTAAGCACAAACTTCAATGCGGGAACTGTGTTATTACTTACAGAAACGGAGATAGTGCGTTTTTACTTACCAACAGCGATGAAATTGATCACCCTATTTAAAAAAAACCGAAATAAATATTTTTTTCTTATAAGTCTTAACAGTTATCTATAGCATTTTCCCTTAGAATTCTAGCTGGTTCTCTATTGTTTAAATTTAAATGTTAGACTTTTAAAATTCAACTCAATTTGTTCACCTGTTGCTGGTACCAACAATGTATTATACTGTTCAATGCCTTATTTTATGTTATTATTTTTTAATACATCAAAAGCACAACACATTTGCATTTTTATAAAACCTACTGTAACATGCAAGAAAGTACCAGCCTTAAATTAATTGGAATAATATTCCTTCTCGCACAAATGGTAACACTGCGTGAAAGCAAACGATGGGCTAGGTTCCGTGGTTCTCGGAGCGTGCTGATTATTCGCTTCCTTGCCTTACCTCGAGTCGGACACATCGTTCAAGCAGCGTCTATTGCATTTACATAGCTTCACATTGCTCGATATTTAACATTCCAAATATCTAAAGTTGTACGGGTGGTTTAATAAAATTGTCAAATTGAGATCCTTCTTTTCTTAAGATACCCTCGCGACAACATTGACGTAAGACGGTGGGTAAGTATATAAACTACACTACACCGCATTAAATTGCCGTCTCAATATATAAAACGTTAAACTACTTTCAAACCATTAGAACACTTGAGTGTGATTTTAAAACGACCACTAAAATTCAATTATACTCATGTACGTACATGTGATAATAACAGTAAATGCTGTTAATTGTTATAACTAATGAAATTTTTTTTTGTTTGTTTCCTCTTATCACTTTATGTGATATTTTATTATTATCATTTTTGCTTCTTAGAAATTTCTTTTAAGAAAATGATTACATAAATTTTTGTTTAAAATGTAAACTTTCACATACACCATAGAAATGTGATAAAAAAAACTATTATATACACACACAGGCTTTGCCTTTATGGGATTTTTGTTAACGTGATATGGAAAGCCTTGAAAGTTGACATAAAACAACATTAACGCCCCTTGGTGGCAACAGTCGTTTGTAGTAGGAATTTCGAGATAAATCCACCTGCAAAACCTTTCACGATAATTTGCAAGATGTCAGTATATTCGGTATATATTTTCGAATACCAAAAATACGTAAATGTTATTTTTTGTTATGAATGGTAAATTTGTCGCCTTCCACATGAGACATGGTAGTGTAATGGTCAGAGGAGTTGCTTTCTATTCGGACTATCAGGGTTCCATTCCTTTCCGTCTAATGTTTTTCTTTTAAAATTACTATTTTTAAAACTAATTTTACCTACGATCTATGGATAGGAGACAAGCGTTTGCGAAAAACCACATTCGGGTACAATACAAGATTTTCGGATTTGCTGTGAGCAACTCAGTTCTATTGAATTAACATTTTATTTCTTTTTTAAAACAAGAGGTTTCATTTCCAAAGTTGAGGATAGATAAAAATGTTAATATTTATGTAAATTTTATTCGTAAAACAAACTATGAATCTCTGAACGCAAATGGAGAATAGTACAAATAACCATCGTGGCGCTGCGTTCGCTCGATTGGAGACGGAAATTTACGAACGTCTCGCTTATTCGCCGAAGGGAACAGGAATTAATGATTTAAATAACCACCGTGGCGCTGCGTCGCTCGACTAATGACGAAACTTTCTGTCGCGAAATACAAACAAATATTCAATACATATTTTCAATGAACTTTATTGAATTAAAGCTGAAAAAAATACATATCCGTACCAGGGAACGACCTCGCGTTCTCTGGATATTGATGGACGAGTATTATTTCTAAAATATGAGTGCTGATCACACGTTGGTTTTAGACAGCTGATGAATTTGAATGTTTTTTGTATTTTACCCTTTATGAAACATTTGTATTTTACACACTTCAGTCGGGTATTTATTTGCGCCGGCGGACCGTGGGTAATGGGCGAAAATAAGGGTGCCGCGCGAATTTCTTTAATTTGTTTTAAATCGCTATATCTTCGAAAACAATACCTTACCTTTCCCGCAGGAAAAAGGTTTTTTGCAAACACCCACAGTTCCTATAAATACGTAATCGTCATCATACGTCAAATAAGTTTTAATACAAATAAAAAAAAAAATTATGCATGGGGATTGAACTCTGACCGACCACTTGGAAAGCCACTATCCTAACCACTAGAACACCACCTGATATGAAAGTTTGTTATAGTTGACGCGTATTTAAAAAAAACTTTAGTTCGAGTTCTTACCGCATAGATAGTATTAGCAGCACCTGATAATTCATCGATTTATAAACCGGCCTTTCTGAATTAAATGGTGGTTTAATAATCTCAAAATACTTTTAAAAAATGGAAAAAAATAATTGCCATCATATCCGGTGGAATTTTTGTTAATAAATTTTAAGAAACTTTTTTAAGAATTTTTTTGTGGCTATTGAACATTTAAAAATAATTTGTAAAACTTACATAGAACGGTAAGAAAAAGATTATATTTCTAATTTGATTTTGATGAATGCTAAACCTATGTAAATTAAAAAAATATATAACTCATATTGTTCTCTTTATAAACATCATGTTTATCGTATTGCGTAATAATATTATGGTTATTTCGGAATAATAAATTATTCCACTCC
>JAHDVE020005591.1:0-63256 GCA_022606495.2 Halesus radiatus
ACAAATTTCGGTAGACTTCTATGAATATCGGTAGATCGATAGATTTTAGCTAAATGGCATCACTGTTTGAGTTCATAGATGCAACGTTGGCCGATCGTGAAGTTGCCCGATTTTATAATCACCATCTATATGATCACTGGGCGATTGTGTGGGCTCTGGAAAACGTTGCATATTTATTTAATGAACCAGCAATATTTCTGTTATTGTGAAAATAGTAATGATTCATTATAAATTAATCACATTTTTGCTTTCAAGATAAATAGTATTATGATGTGTACGGACATTTTATAAATAATTATTGGATCAACTTTTCCAATTTTACTGGACTAGCTTCAGATTATTCTACAAGGTACTTTCTTGAGTCACCTTATAAATATTTTTTATAATATTTTTGTGATCAAATTCAGTGGCAGGCAATGGACACATATGCTCCTGCAACTTTTGTGATAAAAAAACAGTAAATAAATATTTTTGAAATGAATTGAATGTTTTGTTAGAAGATGGAGCAAGGTATAGGAACTCGACGCAAGATTAGATGGATATTGATAATAATAATAATTTGAATGGAGCCTGCAGGTAGTGCCGTTTTTAAAAACACCCCCAAGGGCGTGCTGTGGTTTAAAAAGATATACCCCTACACTACCTCTACTCCTACCCCTACCCCTACTCACTACCCTGCCCATACCTCACCCCTATCCCTACCCTCTACCCCTACCCATACCTCCCACCCCTACCCCTATCCCTACCCCTACCACTACCCCTGCCCCTACCCCTACCCGTATCCCTACCTCTATCTCTACCCCTACCCCTACCCCCACCCCCCTGCCCCTACCTCTGCACCTCTACCCCTACCCATACCCCTACCCCACCTCTATCCCCACCCCCTACCCTACCACTACTCCTGCCCCTACCTCTGGCCCGTATCCCCTACCTCTATCTCTACCCCTACCCCTACCCCTACCCCTGCCCCTACCTCTACCCCTACCCTTACCCCTACCCCTACCATTACCCCCACCCGTTATAAAAAATGTCAAGCATTTCTAACTAACTAACCATCACGCTGTTTCGCCAAACAACTCGATCTTGGCATACACTTCTTGCTTCTTTCACATTCATACGTCGTCTCATACATTCTCTTCTATTATTCCGCCGACTTCTGACGTGGCCCGACTCAAGTATTTGATTCACTTGATCGTGCCATGTCTTCCTCGGGCGTCCCCGGCTTCTTCTTCCATTCACATTCGCGTCATATATTCTTCCTACGCTCCTTTCTTCCTTCATTCGCTCTACATGCCCAAACCATTATTTCGTTGTCTTTAAAGCTTAAGTTAAATTTCCTAGTGCTTTTTATGTATTATTTCACACTACAAAGTGTTATTCTTCTGTGAAAATAAATATATATATCTATATAAAATTAATTGTTAGCTATCTTTAAAAAAACGTCAGTGTACTGGACTTCACTGACATTTCCCCGCACATAATTAAACACACACATTGTTACATTTATTGTTGACTTAACATTTTAAGCAATTTACAATTCCCCGCATCCCTGGGATAACGCAATTAGCTCCTTATCGGGCACTTTGTTTATTCACACCTACCCAGCGCGGGCTTGTTTGGACAGTGTCGCCGGAGCATCTCAACGGAGCTTTAGGTTCTATTCATATCTTGGAAAATAAGGTATGAGTCAATTAGAGGAATGCCAGATTGCGATTGTTACGGAAAATGGAGGTTTATTGAGCAGATAATGTATGGTAATTTTAGCGAGGTAAATGTCGTTGTAAAATTACTGCGGGAAATTATCTAAATAAATGCTCGGGGGAAAGAAAATGGATTAAATGGGGAATAAATGACAGCCTCCGTGGTTGAGTGTTTACGATCCTCGGCTACGAATCCGGAGGTTGCGGGTTCAAATCCTGATCCATACATATAATGTAATTAATTTGTTAAAATAATATGTAGTATATTTGCGGCACGTTCCACTTTCAGTAACGCCCTGGTGAAAGACCACCATGTTTCTAAAGAAGTACATGTACTTGGTGAGTTTTTTTGTAATGACGTCGATGTGTGAGTTCCTTCTGAGATGTTCATCAATTTCAATACCAAGATATTTAATGCTTTTAGAGTGCGCCATAGTGGGACAGAGGCATGATAATCCTTGATTATGTTGAAAGATTCCTTGGCATTTATGTAATTTGAGGGCCTAGTCATCAGTCGGCTGTCCTATGGCTGTTATAGAAAATGTCAGATATTTTGTTTTATTGACATTAAGTGTGAGAGAATTTCTATTAAGCCATTTTTCCAGAAGACCAACTCCACGTTTCGCTTCTATTAGCTTTATATTCATTATTTAAATAATTATTATACAAGTATGTAATAAAATAACCACATATATACTATATAACTTTTTTGTAAACACAAGTACTATGGGATAAATAAAGGGAATAAAAATTACATAAAATTTGTCCAGATACGTATTGTTGCCATCTATCAACACAAAGTTAAGAAATATTTTTACAGCGCCTTCGAGGTGATATTTCACAAAAACGGCGCTATACAAATCATCCAATTATTATTATTGTTGTTATAAAGCATATATTTCAGACGTTCGTCATATTAACCAATGCCACAAAGCACCGAAATGTATCGTGTAATTTGCTTGAACCTTAATGCTCATGTTCATAAATACTCAGTGGCGGTTTGTAGTCTTTTTAACTGGGAGTTCAATCTGAAATTCACGAGAACAAATTGCAAAATGTACTTGTCCGTCAACGAATCAACCAATACAGCGGCAGTCACATCATTTAAATAAAGCTAGTGGAAGGGGTACTACAATAACTAGCGACTTGAGACAATATGGCGTTTGTAGAAACTTTCTTAACTTAGGATTATAAGGTCTTATTCGAGTATAAAAAAGGATTGAATTTTGAAGGCGACAACATTATAATCTGAAAGTTTTACTAGTAGATTTATAAATGCCTTTAAAATCAAACAGTTAGAGAAATGCAGGAACAAGAAAATAAAAACTTATAAATATTTATTACTAAAATTTATTAAAATAACATTTAACTTGCATCTTTATCGTGCAAAGTTCAGCTAAACGGCAAAGTGACGAGGGGGCCATCTCGGTGCAACTCGTCAAACTTCCAAGCCACGTTGTCTATACATTCCTTGAATTCTTTCATTAGCGCTGGAAACAAACTTCAACATGGTTCGGCCGAGGCTATTTAATTTCGCCGTCAGGGAATGTGTCGTTTTGGTTTTTTTGTGTGAAGTATTTGCTTGGGATCGTGAGCCTATATATGCTTAATGCTGAATCCATTCAGCGCAGCAATAATAAGAATATCGCGTAGCTCTTGGACCGTAGTATTCGGTCGCGTGGATTACGCGGATTTTTAACGGCACGTTGTTTATAATGCATGTTAGTCTTGTGTTCTCATATTTTTTATGAGAGAAAACCGCCAACGTAAAAACTGTATTAGGGAATCTCTATGTATTATTTGCTCTGTGGTTGCAGCGCTAGTTTGATGTTTTGGTATATTTCCAGAGCGAGACCTGCACCGAGACGCCGGAGAACTGCGACGCGCAGAACGAGACGCACTCCGGCATTTGGATGCCCTCGCAGACCCTCTGCAACTGCTGTGACTACTGTCTCATCTACCTGCGTGAGTAGCGCACGCTCAACTCCCAGACTAAAGATTTTTTAAAGAAGATAATATTAATAAATCCTAAATGAATTATGAAAGAGAAATAGGCACAGCCAATAAAAAAGGTATCAGTCACAATTGGCAATCGAACCCAACACCTCTCTCTAACCGAAATAATGCTCTAACTATTTACAAAATTATAAACTTCCATAAGTTATTCCAATGAATTGAAAAATCTTTCAAGACTTGTAGAAAAGTCAATAGAAGTTCCATATATATACGGGTATAACTCGGACAGGTACTCGTATATCCTAGACACTATCTAGATTGCAAATATATTCAGGTAGAACTTTGCAATCATCCAAAAAGATAGCAGCCGATAATATGCCTTAAAATTTGAAGAAGGATATAGATAAAATAACGTAAAATAATGAGATCTCATTAGCTCAGCGGCTAGAGTGTTGTCTCAGTAAGACAGGATTTCTAGGTTCGATTCCCAGATGGGACTGATACCTTTTTATTTTCTGTCTCCTTTTCTGTTTCGTGTTTTAATTGAGATTTGTTAATATTATCTTCTTCTGTGATTAAATTTTACAATGAGGTTTATAAACTTCAATAAGTATTCAAATAAATTGAATAAAGAAATTCTCAAAAACAATTGCCCGGCAATTTATATAGATAAAACCGCGAGAAACGTAAATATTAGAGTAAAAGAACACATCAGATGTTGAACTAGTATTGGTTTTTCAGAATTTGCCGAACACTTAATTGATACTGACCGTACTTTTGATAGAAGTACAGGAGTACAAGTAATTCATAAAAATGGAATAGATTTGCGCCTTAATAACTGAAGTTCACTTTCTTCCCCTCTACCTATCCCACTCTGATGCTCTGTCCTGTGTTACTCTGATACACTGTCTCTTTCCCCCCACTTTCATTGTCTTCATTACGATATATCTCTGTATGTTAATTTGGTTGATATGTTTACGTTCCCGATGAATGTTAAGTTCAACCGAAACCGGTCGATAATGCATAAATATAAAAAAAACACAGGCGACCGTCCAGCCTGACTTCTTGTGTTTAGCCAACCAGAATAGGTATTCTACACCTTTAGCACTACTTCACTGGCTGAATAATGTTCATTTTTTCCTACATTCATGAATTCCTTGCAAATCATCAACATTTTTATTCCTATCCCTACTTTACCTTTTCTCCCAGTTCCTGGGTTTAAATGGGAAGTAATGCAAGATCATGTGTTTTCGGTTTGAGAATTTGATGGCCTAGAAATATCGTAGATGATTTAATTAAATACTGCAAGTAGAACACACCTTGGCCTTTCGTTTTACCGGGCATTTTTTTGGTGTGTCTTTTTATAAGCCTAGAAAAAAAAAGTATCAGACATTAAAAAAATGTTTAAAGTGCAAACTCTCCTACTTTACGAACCCCTTTTCCGATATTGTCATATTGTTCATTGTGGTAAATTAAGTTTTTTAGAATATGACCTAAAAACATTTTAATAATTATGTCTGAGCTTTACGGAACAGAATAAAACACGCATTTTGGTGATGGTTTTTTTGCGTAAATCGAAACATGCGGCCGATGTTAAGCGGGACTTTCAACCTTGTCGCTACCTGCATAAGGAGCGCGTGATTTCGTTGAAATTTTAGCCAGTGGATCGCCTTAACACACACTCTCTTTCTCTCTCGCTCGGAAGTTTCACGAAGAGTGTAGAACTGACGTGTATTTAATCCTACATATTACAAACTTCTATCTTACCGGGAAAACCGCTCTACCAACTGAGCTAATATGAGACCAGTTCACTTTACGCCATCTTCATCGATATCATACCTCAACTTCACGACTTGTCAATATTATCCTCTATTAAATCCTATATTATTGGCGGTAACCTTTATGATGATTACAAAGTTCTACCCGAAAATAATTGCAATCTAGATAGTGTCTCGGATATACTTATTCGATTTTTATTTGTACGGGACATCTATTGACTTTTTCTGAAGTCTGGAAAGAAAATTCAATTTATTTTAATGACTTATTGAACATTATAAACCTCACTGTAATATTTAATCATTGATGAAGATATTATTAAGCAATCCTTAATTGGAACACGAAACTGAGCCGTTGTCCCGGTAAGACAGAGGTCCTGGGTTTGATTCCCAGATGCGACTGAAACCACTGACCACTGAAAATAGACATACATTTTTATTTTTAGTGGTTTTTTTCGGTTTTGTGTTTCATTTAGTATTGGTTAATATTATCTTCTTCAATTATTAGAAATGATAGCCCTCTTGTATCCACATTCCTTGCAGTTGGTTGCAGAGACATTCAGAATTTCTATGTCCGTATTACAAAGTTCCCTTGAAAACCATATTTATACACTTAAAAAATGTTATTTTTTTTAAGATAATCTCTATTCAGATGTCTAGTTGAAAAGCAATTATATGAAATTCCCTCCATAGAAAAAATAGCAAAGTATGCCCTGAAAAATATAGATAACACGTGTCATAGGTGTGACAAAAATTCTCAATTTTTAATTATTCATTTTATTTTTGGGGATTTAAAAACCTCATTTTAATATTTAATCATTGAAAATGAAATATGAAAACGGAAAAAATGACAGAAAATAAAAAGATTTCAGTTGCATCTGGGACTCGAACCCAGGTCCTCTGCCTATCCGGGGCAACCGCTTAACCAACTTAGCTAATGAGACCAGTTCAATTTATGCCATCGTCATCGATATTATTTCTCAAATTCAAGATTTGTTAACATTATTCTCCATTTTTTTATCCCATATATGTCCCCTGGATGCGACTGAAATGTTTTTATTTTCTGTAATTTTTCCGTTGCATGTTTCATTTAGGTTATGTTAATATTATTTTCTACGATGATTAGACAAAACTTCTACTTAAGTCAGTAGTCTTGAGATTTTTTAAATATGTCTTGCTTTATTTTTGAGATTTCTCTACCTGAGGGAGTATGGCTACTACCCGTAGCTCCATCCTACTGACTTTCTCTTAGGTATGCTCGGAATGAACTATCTGCGGGTCAGAAGGGGTGTACACATTGTTACACATTTCTTCAGACTGATTCGCAGATGGTTCTAAAACTCGGCTATCATGGAGAGCATTCATTTCTATGTTACCGACAGCATAGACTGTTTTATCTCCTGACCTGCAGCACCAAGTTGCCAATGGTCATACCGGTGGGGAGGGCAATCTTGCTGTTAAATAGAATCACTTTGGATATGGACATATTTAGCATCAATGAAGCTGCGTTTAAACATAAAGCTTTGTTGCTACTTGTATAATACCAGTATGTGTTGTATGCAATTTACTGGGATTATATATGCCTACCTTCTTTCTTTTAATTTTTATTATTTTTCGTAAGTAATTATTTTGGATGTTGCACATCCTGTCTTTTATAATATCTTTAAAAATGCCTTAAAATATTAATTTTGTAAATTTTTTAAAGAATTGAAATGAATAAAATATTTTTTATGGATTGCTTACGCCCTAACCGTTATTTATATTAGCGCGCTCCCCTCTCTCTTCCATATTAACATATCTCATTTTAAACCTGCACTGTTTTTATATTGTATTGACCGTGAAAAGAATAAGTATTTTTTTTTCTAATTATTCTATAATGTAATCTAGACTATATTTTTTATTTGTATTCTATATTTTATATTATCACAAACCGAAGTGGACTAGTTGCTATAACACGGCCCAAGTTAGCGTAACAAGTAGAGAACATCTTTACCTATAAATTTCTTTAACATGAAACATTATTTGTGCTAATTATTGGTACATAATGTTAAAATGTTATAGAATATAAATAAACTCTCTATCTGTCTGATATGTTTTCAGGTTTTCACGGTCGAAGGTATTTTCTTGAATAGTTTTTTTTAATAATTATTGTACCAGATGTAATGGTACACAGGCGAACTGTAGTGGGCAGCTAATCCTGATCTGCGAAGAGGGCTGTGAGGGGAGAAAGCACAGCCTGTGTCGATCCCTTGTAATGGGTGGAAAGACACTGACGACAAAACCTCACTAACGACTTTTGTACATTTGCAACATGCACAAATGTGATTCTGCACAAAAACCCAATTTATGCAGAATTATGGGTAGAGATCGGGGCCGTGTCCGTGTTACGATGCTTGGTCTGGGTCCAGTGAGAGGCGGTAGTCCGATGGTCCAGGTGAGGGGATGATCAGAGAGAAATAAGACGAGTATAGCAGAAGTCGTAGCGGGCCGGACAGTCGAGGGAGCAAAGGGTCTTGTCAAGCGGGTGGTTGCAGGCTAAATGTTCAATTTTGGTTTTTACAGGCTACTTAAAGTCACCTGCGCTACGTTAGGGATTTGTAACTCGCAGAGCTACCGCGTTCTGTGTATGTCCGACGAACAAGTAATCTCGCCTCTCCCTCACTGCCGTCGCGCTCCGACGTTTTATTTAGTCATTCGATTACACAAGCAGCCAGTGAGAACACATTTCTCACAGACCGCTAAACATGCATTGAACAAAGGGAGGGAGTCGGGTCATTTGCGGACAGCGATATAAGATTTATTTTCCATATGACTTAACTCCCTTACAAAATAGATAGTTTATGCAAGTTCAATACAATATTTTTGTCAAAAACATTGCGCGAGAGGCGAACACGTCTGACACAATTATTATTACATAGAAATACCGGCCCTAAGAGGGTTAACACGTGTAAAACGATATCACGTACATAAATACACACTAACCACAATCTATACATCTGCCCCGATGATGGACACCGTAATGCTGTCCGAAACGTTGACTAAAGAAGGAGGAAGTGCAACACGCAATAATATCCCAAAAACTATTCAAGAAATTATCTGTGCCTAAAATGATTTATTACCGGTGAAACCGATTTACTGAGAAAATAATTTTGCAATAAATTCTCTATTCTGTGAGGTACTTTGAAATCTGTATTCCCTGCCTTTAATGGCAATGTCTCCTTAATTATTTTATAATGACGTGAATTTAATAGCCTTCGTCGTTGAGTGGCTACAATCCTTGGCTACGAATTCGGAGGTCGCGGGTTCTAATCCCAGCGCGCGCACAAGTAAATTTTATTTGATTAATTGGTCTTATTTCACAATTAATTCAGTAAAAATAATATATAGTATATTTATGGCACGTTCCAGAGTGGTAGATACTTTCAGTATCGCTCTGGTGAAATATCACCATTCAGAATCTAAACGTTGCTTTAAATGGCTTTAGCAGTATTTGGTAAGCAGATCTGAATAACCAGGTACTTCCCCACCTTCCTCTTACCCATCTCCTCTCCCTCCCCACTATCTTCAGCCCCACAACATATCCTAATTGGGAATGCCATAGTCTCACATAGTCTCATATGCCTGCTCTCAGGGAGCAGCTGAGACTATAGCACGGTACTCACATAAAAAAAAAAAAATGCTGTTGACTTATTTACATGTGTTATATTATTTAGGTATTGTGAACATACTGAGAAGTGGGGAAAAAATAATAAAAAACTGAAATTCTCGCAGAACTTGATAACATCATTAAATTTGATTTACATAAAATTTAAAAAATATTTCTAAATAATGTTCAGTATCCACTCGAAGGACTCATTGAGTTCAAATGGGCCTGTTAGTAACAATACATGACCGGGGAATAGGACGAATAACACAACATCAATCGAGAACCGCGATGGTCCATTTGTATCACTGAAAAAAGAAGAATTCCTGTCACCTCCGCCTATCCCTCGCTTTGGAGAACTATTAAGTCTCTGTTAGTCTACAACTCTCTGACATTAAGTGCAGTGAGCGGATATTTCTTCTAACTGCCTTCTATTATCCATTAATGACTTATGTGTACCTTCCATTCTGTTCCAGTTGAAGACGATGAGTGCACGGAGGGCAACCTTGGCTCCCCTCCCTCGGGCTCTATGTGCGGCCCCGGCCTGACGTGCAGACTGCTGGCAGATGAAGACTACAGTACTTGCCAAAGAAGTGAGTTCAGAGACCTAGATTTTGTAGCAGTTCATAGCCATCGAGAGATATAACCATCAGCCTAATCGAAACACAGGCGACATCCAAACAATTATCATTATTAATTATTTATTTATTGATACGGGGACGTTTTGCATAACTCCTGTAAGCACTCTCTCATTGTTCTATCTCCGATTTTACCTTATTCCTTTGACAGCTCCCTTTGATAAAGTTCACCAGGGTTGTCATTGGATATCTGGCTATGTCTCTAGGTTCCACAATATGTCTTCCCAGATAGCTGAGCCTTCTTCCCATTAAGGCGGGACATCGACACCTAGGTGAATTGGAGTCTCTTCATCCTCTTCACATTTCCTTCAGCTATTGATGTTCTCCACTTCCAACAGCTACGTGTGTCTCCCGAGGTGGCAGTGTCCCCCAGTTCCCTCAGAGAGTTTCTGTTCATATTGAGTACTTGTTAAAACTTGTCCAAACCATAGTCAAACAAATATTTAGACTGTTCAATATAATTTTTTTATTTTAAAATATCAGAATATAAATATAAAATTCGCTTTATCGCAAACGCAATTGTTTAGACCTCTACAAAAATACACTGCTACAAAAAAATGATCAACATCACAACACTCAGACCCACAGGACCCATATTATGTTGTCTCCATGGGGAGAATAGACCTTGCCAACTGTTCTGGGAGGTTATTTTGATTGCTTATTCTCGCATTGCCTTTATGGTTCTCTTTACCGCCAGGGAATTATTGTCAGCTATACGAACATATCATCTCGTCATCAATACGCCTTTAGGTTTTGACTGCGGGGCACCGAAGGCTGAAATATTAAGAATATCTTAAACTTATTTGCAGTAATCTCCGACTGCCACGCGTTGCAGGATGACTATGACGATAGGCGAGAGGATGGTACCCTGGGATCCATGGAGGAGAGGCCCGAGTGCGATGCTGAGGGGAACTTTGGCCTGAAGGTCTGCGTGCCTGGACAGACGTAAGTGCCTTTCATCTAGTCTCCGGTCAACTGAAGTGGATCATCTGATCCAATTCATTTTTGCAAGGGCATACCAACCAGAGAACCGACCAGAAAATCACCGCAAAAAGTTCCATTGTATTGATCTAGTATCAACTATGGCACCCCCAATTTGTCAATATTGTGAGTCAGAATTCCTTACGTCATACGTTCATGAAGGGGTGATGAAGCAGACGAATATGATTGTGAAGTACCCGTTTATTCAGATCTAGTTTAAGTATACTAATTCATTTTCAAGCAACGTCAGCCTGAGAATAAGGAACTCCACTGAAAAATATAATGGCTTTAAAAATATATATTGATATAGATCAGCAAACGTCGATTCTGAATACATAAGTTTTGTTATATAATTATACGTAGAATTTATAAATCGTTATTTAAAAGATCATAAAAAATCATCTCATCAAAACACCTTGTTACGTTTGTACCATTGCATTCGGAACATCTGACGTCAAGTGCGCATTCTGTTTTTGGATTAGTATGGACATTTTTATTTTTTGATTTTGTTTTGTATTTTAAATATGTTTTCTTTTTTGTTTTGGCGAAATTTATAGTTAATTTGGGTGACTTTAAGCTCTATAATTGTTGTTCAATATTTAAAAAAAAAAACTATCATTAATGAAAGAAATCAGAGCATTCTTGAGCAAAACCATTTATCAATATGGATATTGTGATAATGTTATTGCTCAGTACTATTATTATTAATTGAATTAAAGTTTCTAAAAAGGTAAATAAATTTATTACTTATGTTTAGTTATGGTTTACCGTGAAGGTAATATAAAATTATTTACGGTAAAGCTCATCCTTGTTCTGACATTTGACATTCTAACGTCAAAACTGATCAAAACCGACCGGCCATAGATTTGGAGCATTATGGCGGGCTCTGAAAAATTGAAACTTTTATAATTATTCTAACTATGAAAACTAACTTTAGAAAAAAAACGAAATATACTGGTACAGGCGGACCTCGTGTTTCGCACATGATTGGTTCCTGAAAATGTGTGCGAAAGTTAAATGTTCGAAAGTAGAAGGATGTAAAAAAAAAAAAACACCAAAAATTGTACTTTAAAATTTTTATTTATTAAAAATTACTAACTAAGTACATATTAAATAAAAATTATATTCTCTTAATAAACTTGTCAAGGGTTTGTTGTATTTTACTATTTTTTTTCTTTTCTTCATAGAGAGTTCTGTAACATGCAGTACTATTATGGATCGCCCTACGCACTTGAGATATGCGTTCTCCATTGGGATCACATTCTTCCATAATATGTAAATGTGTAAAAATGTCTCGAGATGCGTAAAAGCTTCGTTCATGTTTTTTATTGTTAAGGTCTTGATGATTTCTTCTGGTTCTTCTTCCTCATTTTCAATTTGTATACTATTTTCGTTCTCTTGTCGGTCCATTAGAAATTCAATAGTCAAGGGTTCAGAATGAGATTCAATCATCTCATTAACATCTTCACTGTTAACATCTAGGTTTAGTTCGTTCATGAGGTGAACTATTTCAAGTATGATGGTTTCTGGAGTTTCATCAAAATTTATGAAATCACTCATCATTTGTGGGCATAGTTGCTTCCATGAACCTTTCATTGTTGACTCTTTTATTTCAGCCCATGCGTCTCCAATATTGTTTATTGCGTTCCATATGTTATAATTCTTTCAGAAATCTTTTAATGTGGACCCACCTTCTATGTCAGTTCCCTCGATGGCCCGATTCATTATCGACCGCATACAATATCGTTTAAACGTAGCTATCATCGTTTGGTCCATGGGTTGTATGCGACACGTAGTATTGGGGGGAAGAAGCGCAATATTGATTTCTGGGTATAAATTTTGTAGAGATTTTGGGTGTCCTGGAGCATTATCTAAGATTAATAATGCTTTAAATGGTAAATTATTAACTTCACAATAATGTTTTTCTGCTGGTACGAAATGTGAAGTGAACCAATCTTTAAATATTAAAGCAGTAACGCAGGCTTTTTTATTGGATTTCCAAATGACTGGTAGCAATTTTTTATCCTTCCTTTTCAATGCTCTAGGATTTTCTGCTTGATAAGCTAACATTGGCTTCAATTTTAAATCACCAGCTAAATTTCCACCAAGAAGCAATGTCAATCGGTTTTTAGAAGGTTTATGATCAGGGGCAACTGATTCGTCCTTTGATAAGAATGTACGATTAGGCATCTTCTTCCTAAATAAACCAGTCTCATCTACATTGAAATAAAGTCTTTTACAGCATCTTTATCCGCATCAGCTGATTCTCCAGTGAATTTAATATTGTGTAAAGAATACCTTGTTTTAAAATTTGAAAACCGGCCGTTACTTGCATGAAACACTGTTCGAATCTCCGTTTAGTCTAGCCTTCCAATCTTTATGCAAACTAAGAGCCTTAGCTTGAATCATTCAAGTACTCAGAGGGATGTTTTCTTGATTTTGATTACTTATCCAATAACACAAAGATTTCTCCATTTCATCCATCACTATGCTGCGCCTTTTGGAAACAATTTTTGATGACATATTTCCAAATTTTTTTATGTATTCTTTAATTTTATCTTTATTCTTTAATATCGAACATATCATAGACTTGTTTATATCATACGAATGGCCGATTGAAGCATAAGGCTCTCCATTTTGAGAGCGTTTTATTATATCCATCTTCGTTTCGATTGTATGAAGTTTATGGGTTATTGATTTTTTTTAGCCATATCTACTTCGCAGTTTCTTCGTTTCTCACTTATGTTAAAACGGGTAAGAAATATTTAAAACAAAACTCGCAGAACAATGCGAACAGTACGTGCGCTGACGCAAGACTAAACCTGTCGAGATCAGACGGGAGTGTGTACAAATTAGTACATACAAACGCATGCGTTCGGACTCGCTCGCGCTTGCATGTTAATGCATATGTGCGAACAGAACGTAACACTTTTCACAGTACGGACCTGGTTCATATGCATTTTATAGTATGACAGGGAAACGACTGCAACAAAACATTTTTGCATTATCGCCAAAAAAATTTGCGAAATAGCGAATTGTGCGAAAGTCGAATGTGCGAAAGCAGAGGTCCGCCTGTATTTAAGTTTGAATGTCATTATTGATAAAATAATGTAATAAATTTCACTGGAGTTCCTTATTCTGAAACTATCTTCTCCTCTAAAACGAAGACCAAATAATATAAATGAATGTCACCTAGACAGCCCAATTATGAAATGAATCTGTATGTACATACACCCCGCTCTCTAATCTGTTCTGTACTTAATCCTCTGGTGACGCTTGGAGAACAATAATATACAATTTAATTTATTTTTTAATATTAACGGGCCATTTGAGATACACAAGAACTACAGAAACATAACAGCGCATACATAATACACAAATGAAGCAAAGACAAAAATATACATTTGAGAAAACATAGTCAAAGCCCGAACAAGGTTTTGGTAAAGTCCATGATTTTAGACATACTAAATGATATGTTCGTAAAGCTTGACAAAAATCTTTTAGACTGGTACCAAAACTTTGAAGACCCTGGCATGAGTTAACAAGTCTCGACATTTACAGTGAAGAGTGGTACCCATAATTAGTAGTGTTGATTGAGTTTACGCCGAGGAATCTTGAACTGGATGAGTTGCAAGGAAGAACTATTTTTTTTTTTTTTTTTTACAGTAACTCCACACAGGAGACCAAGGAGGAAACAATTTCCCTCAAGGCCTATATCATCTTTGGGGATGCTGTGTGGAGGAAAAAAATTAATTATTTAGATAATGCAAATTAAAGATTCATGCTGAATATTAATAGTTTCCAATTAATTTCAGATGCTTCTGCACAGGAACAAAAGGGGAGAGGATTTTTGGAGAAGTAATAAATGAAAAGAATGCCGGATCCAACATGCTTTGCGGTTGTTCTCGCGAGGCCCAGCTGACAGAGCAACTGCTGGGCGAGTCGGCCATTTCGCGGCGCTGCTCGGCAGATGGCTCCTACGACCCGCTGCAGTGCGCCGACAATCGCTGCTTCTGTGTGAACCCTGAAACGGGCGTGCTGTCTTCCACCGTGGTGGTGGACCTTCAGACCCAGTCTCTCACGGGCCTGCCTTGCTGTGAGTATAGGACTCTATAGGTTGTTAGTTCCTGAGCCCCCCACTGACAAAGCAACCGCTGTTTCTGTGTGAAATCCGACACGGGCGTGCTGACCTCCAGTCCTCCGGATCCGCAGACCCAGTTACCGGCCTGCCTTGCGTCGAACGGTCGTTTCGACGTATTTATAAATGATTGGATGCTTTCAGTTGACAAGGAAATCCACCACTCCAATCGCTCCTATCTGCACGAGTGCGAGGAGGAGAAGGTGGAGATGCTGGCGGAGATCCGGGAGGCGGAGAAGGATGGCTACTCCATACTGGGCAACCCCGTGCCCGCCTGTCAGCCCGACGGCTACTACAGCCGCATAATGCTCAAGGACAATACGTGAGGAACAATGATATTCTAAACTGCCTTATCGAAAGAGCCACATTAGCGAGCCCCTCAGCGCTATATGCAAAAATAGATAAAGTGGAGGTCAGCTAGAAAACATAATACATTTTGATTAACGCCATGTTTCAGTTTTTATTATTGTAACAGCTGTTTCGGTGTTCAAAGCCATTTTCAAACTGTGGTTCGGCCACATAGCGACGATTTTTATGTTTGAAATGATTTGTTAACATTTTCGGTAAAAACGCTTCCCGTTTCATACAAAACTTAATTTTGAATTTGTGGCCAAAATACCCATCCAAACTGAAGGATATTTTTTTAAAATTAACAGTTTAGTAAATATCTAGTACCGATGAGAAGTATTTTATTTATTTTTGTTTTAAATCTTAAAATGGTCTCGGATGGTAACAGATATGTATTTATAAAAATACAGCTTGAGTTAATACTTGAGAATTACAGTCTAAGTGGCTGCTACAATATTAGAATGATTTTGCTTAAAACTTGAGTAAATCGTTGAAGTATTTATTTATTTATTTCATAATGTTTTACAAAAGTAGCAAAAAATGTGACCCTACTCTGGGGTACCCCGTTCTAAGGTCACACATTGTACATGGTTTTATGTATGGATTATAAGTTAGGTCAAGTTTTTTCTTATTTAGGTTAAGCCTGTTAAACTTATTAAGTAAGTTTTCGTAATTATGTTAAAATATTACTAGCGGAAAATTATAATGAAATAAATGAATAAAAATTCTAAAATCTAGAAGAAAACAAACCGTGACCGTTAAACTCTGTTCGGTTGCAACATCATATCTATATTCTTCCTTCCCGTGTCCATAATCCATATCTTAATACTTCTTTTGAAGTCGGTTAATTGTGTAAAAAAATGGAGTAAACATTAGCATTCGAAATATAGACAAAAATATGCAGCCAATTGGCATCATAGAGATAACATGGGCTTTAGTCGATTACAAGAGCTCGCCGGGTATGGATCTCCAATGATAACTGCAAAATGTCCACATGACTGGACATGTCATTCTGGAAAAGCAATTGTTTAACCTTTCACCTGTTTTATCATAATTATAATTCGTGTACATTAGCTTTTTTAATGTTAAAAAACTCGAGAAGCAAATGAAGTAGGCACACCGGTAATTCAAATGCTCCAAACTCCGTTCGTTGAGTTCGTTGGTGGTCAGAAGGATCCGGGCGACATCGACAGCCGCTTCACCCCTTCGTACTTCACGCGCGGAAACAATATTGTACACCGGTTTTTACAGGGAATGTAGACTCTATTTATATATCAATGGAGTAAACAAATAAATGTCTGTTACATAAGAAATAATATTTGAGTTTGACCGGCGGCCATCTTGGCCATTGGTGTATGGGCCTATATACAGTTGGAATTGCTAGAGTGACACAATAAAGAGTTACAAACACGCAGTAATTTATTTCCATAATTGATTTTCCAGCGAAAGTAATGTCTTGTGACGACAATTACTATCTCTAAACAAGGAAACATTCATTTGAAAATTTTATTTCATTCAAAACATTTATTTTTTCAAAATATATCTAAATAATAAAGTTCTTAAGTAGGTACCTACTTGTGTTTTCCATTTTGAAAATATTCTACCCAAACAAACCTTCTTCTTTTGAATATGTAATCTGTGGCTAACCGGACTGGTATATCTATGGGCTAACCTCAATACAACATGGTGGGTTCAATGTTTATCATACTAATTTTAAAACGTTATAGCAACAGTTTTACATATTGGATTTCATTCAAATTACTCTCTAAATAAGAACAAACTGTGCTATTTTTAGCGAAACCGGTCGAGTAGTTGTCGAGAGAATCGAAGACACATAAACATTTTTTTTATATGTAGAGATTAATTCGTATAAAATTATTTCATTGTCATTTAAGGAAATACTGTGTGGATGAGCAGAGAAAACAAATTTTGAACTTCCAAGCTATCATCACCGAACCTGACTCCGATAACATGGACTGCAGTAAGTATAATAATTTTTTTATCATTGAAGAAGATAATATTAACACATCCCAAATGAACCACGAAACCGAAAAAACAACAGAAATTAAAAAGATTTCAGTCCCAGATTCGACTGAAATCTTTTTAATTTCTGTTGTTTTTTCGGTTTCGTGGTTCATTTGGGATGTGTTAATATTACCTTCTTCAATGATTAAAATATTACAATGAGGTTTACAAACTTCAATAAGTTATAAAAAATAAATTGAAGTATAATAATACTTAAGAGGAACGGCTGCGGCGCCTGTTTCATACATTAATTTTGGTTTTGACGCCAAAATGCCAATCCAAACTGAATGATTTATTTTTTTAATTAAAGGTTTAGTAAATATCTAGTACGGATGAGAATATTTTTTTTTATTTTTGTTTTAAATTATGAAATATAGGCCATTAAAGGAATTGATTTTTCGCAATTTTAGAGGCACCTTTAACAATTATTTGGGGGCTAACGGTGATTTAAAAAAAAGCATAACCCCATCTACTAGGAACGGAGACTCTATTTGTTTAGTGTTTTATTGCAGGAGACCGTGCTTTGTGTTGTAAATTTGTCTCATACATTTGTGCTATAGTCTTGCAGTACAGGTATATTTTTTTTTAATTTTTACAGTAACTCCACACGGGAGGCCCTGAGGGAAATAATTTCCCTCAAGGCCTGTATCATCTTTGGGGATGCTGTGTGGAGGGTTTTTTAGAGGATAGGAAGGAGCGAACTTGGGTCCTGAAGAAACCCATATTGTAGGAGGGAGGAAACACAGTCACAGATCATTCCACAGCCGAGCTGTTGAACACAAGAACGAGTCGTAGAAGTGACCCATTCTCGTGTATCAAATGTCAACCATGTACAAATGTTGGGCGCGCGTTTGGCGTGTTTCCCGACTATGCACCCGTGCCGAAGGGATCAATGATGCTAGTTCCTCGGAGCATCTTCCATTAAAATACTGGGAGAATAAGGATAGCATTCCCACCCAACGTCTGCGCTCCAAAGAGTGCAATCTGTTTAATTTGTTAAGATATGCGAATCTATCAAACGCACCGCCCATTTTTGCACAAAGTCAGGGGTTTTTTTCAGATATTTTGGGGCTCTCGACCAGAGGTGGCTGCCAAATTCTACAGTGGGCTGCATTTGCGATTTGTACAGGGTAGTAGTTGTGTACTATTAAAGTATCTGCAGGCTCTGTACAATACGGCCAGCTTCTGAGAGGCTAACTTTACTCTGGCTTCAATGGAGTCCCCATACCTGAGCTGATCACTTAAGGTTACTCCAAGCATATCAATGGAGGGCTTGTTAGGAAAGTTGCTTCTATTAAAGGAGACTAGATTGTTATTTCATTCCCTTTTAGACGTAATCAGACATGATTGGGTATTTGTTACATTAAATTCAACGATTGAATGAATGATACGGTGAAAGGAGTAGGGGTAGGGTAGGGGTAGCTGTAGGGGTAGGGGTAGGGATAGGAATAGGGGTAGTGGTAGTAGTATGGATGGGGATAGGGGTAAAGGTAGTTATAACAATGTTAATTCTTAATATTAATATTATTTTCACCATAAAATTACTTCCAGTTAAATAACACTTACTGAAATTTATATACTCAAAACTTTACTCCAAACCATAACCCCTATCAAGACCGGGTACACGTCAGCTAGTTATATAATATATGTACAAATATATATATATATACCTACGTAATATTTATAAATATATTTTTAATTAGCTGTCGTGTTTGCTCGGGGTTACGGAAGGTTTAAATTGGAGTAAAATTAATGATTTGCTGCTTTTTTACAGGCAGGGGTGAACAGTTCTAATTTAAATATATATATATATATACCTACGTAATATTTATAAATATATTTTTAATTAGCTGTCGTGTTTGCTCGGGGTTACGGAAGGTTTAAATTGGAGTAAAATTAATGATTTGCTGCTTTTTTACGGGCAGGGGTGAACAGTTCTAATTTAGGCGGCAGAACGGCAAACCAAGCATTAATGAAGTTCTCGTTTTCCAACATATTCGCAAAGCGTTTGTTTGTTTTTTTAATTCACTCTTCTCCAATTACCATAGATAATAATGTAGATAAATTAGATGTGTGATATACGGTACTGTCCACAGACTGCGCCCGAACCTACAATCTGCTGCTGAAGGCCTCTTCGGCTTTCCTGCCGGTGTGCTGCCCCAATGGAAACTGGCGCGAGATGCAGTGCCGTCGGGGGTCCTGCTACTGCGTGGACACCAATGGGGCGCAGAAAGGGGCCGAGGTGGACCTGGAGGATGCCCAGAGCCTGAAGTGTTCTAAAGAATGCTAACAACTTTATATTATAATATCAATGTAACTACATTAGCTAACAAATAAGTAAATATAGTCGACGCGGAACCCATTTTTTCCGCTCTTTTCTAACTGTTGTATAATGCCTTCTCATCACGATGGGTCATCAGATGGCCGATGGAATGGCCAAGCGATGGCAAATGTTCAATTTCAAATTGTCTTAAACATACAAAATACATGTTGTAAAGCTCACAAGGTTACAAGAAAGAGATACGGTAATTGCTGTACTTTGATTTAGTATTAAAGTGTCTGGTGTTGCATGAGGTTGTGTGCTATCTCTAACAGAACTGCATACATAAGTGCCAAATACCCTCCCGTGTGACAACCGACAAGTAACATGATTAAATACAATACAATTAGCTCCCAACTCCCAATGAATTTACTGTTATGCCATTGGCAAATACTCAGTCAGCGTTCCGAATTAGTTTTTTTCGATTAGGGAAATCGGGATAAAACACACAATGGATAACGAATTATATATATTTAAAAAAATAATAAAAAATTATATTCAACCGGACCGAACCCCCTATATGGAATTCCTCTATTGACATTGGCAAAAAACAATACAAATTTTATTTATTATAAATATGCTCTATTAAAAATATGAGTTACGCTGTGATTTCATAATAAATAATACTGAATCACGTAATTACGTCAACAGAAATGGACAACTGGTGGTCGCGTTCAAGCGTGTGAAGATGATTGTACGCCTTCGCTTCGCAGCACACTGAGTTTGGACCATTTTGAAAAGAACAGATTTAAAAATAAAAGTCTTTGGTTTGAAAGTAAATAACATGTTTTATTAGTGTGAATGTCATTACCCTGTATTACTCACTTGAACTTCTGTACTGTATAAAAATATGTTAATAATATACTTACAATACTATCAACTATAATACCAATATAGTTTTCCCAGGAGTTAATGATAACGATGAGGAGTGACCGGTCAGTGGTTGAATTGGCATCGTGTCTGGTCTAAGTACTCCATCACAACACAAGAAACATCTTCCGCTTACTGTGATGGTAGTAGAAGATTTTCAAATATTGTCAGGTTATTCGTAACCAGGGAATATTTGTCTTTGTTTTTAAAAAAATTAACTCATTATAGTTAATATATATTTGCTCCTGTGTCTCGTTTTTAATAGAATGTAGTATTCAACACAACTTTTAAGTGCAAAAATGACACCCGATCGTATTTCTATTTCATTCATACCGACAGATTGTTTGAATGTCTGTCTTTGTCATACATGACCAATTTTCAAATAAAGAATTGACTGAAAAAGTAAGTGTGTTTGTCACTTTGCCGCATTTTGTGTAAATATTGTGAATGCCGATACAGCTGTAACAATAATTAAAAAAATACTTGCAGAACTTAATAATAACATTAGTAAATTTGATTTACTTCAAATTTTATTTTTAAAATAATATATTAAATGGGGTAAACCAATTAAACATTTGTACAACGTATTTATTTATTACTGTGTTCAAAAGTGTTATGTTTTATGAGTGTGGATGTGGATGTGTCGTGGGTTTTTAATCTGCTAGTAACGATTAATAAAGTATCATATGTTTATATTTAAAAAAAAAACTTCTAAAAAACGTATCATTAATGATTTGTTTAGACCCTGCTATCTTTTGCTTTTCGCAGCCATATCACCCAACTACACAACATTGCAAAACCGAGTACAGACATTAAAATGTTTCTTTTTTTATTTTCTATTTACGAAGAAAGAAATTACTTTGTGGTTTGTTATATTTATTAAATAAAACATATTATTTTTATCTTGTTTTTTTTTTTAAACCTTTAATGTTTGAAGGGTTAACAGATTGTTCTGTTAACCACAAAGGCAAGGGATAAAAAATATACCCACCATGTAAAAAACCAACATTTTGAATTTACTTTTTCAAAAATTTCTACCGCCATTTTTGGGGGGTATTCCATATCTCCCAGACCCCCCTATAGCATCCCCCCGTAACAGCATAAAATACACATTTTTTGGACATTTTGATATTTACATTAATTTAATCGGGTAATTTATTTTCCATTTTTTTATGAGTACACATTCGTAAGATGACACATCTTTGATAAGTGACCTTATCACTGTACACGTGCAAGATTCGCATTAATTTAATCGAGTTATTTGTATTATAGTTTTGTTTTTCATCTTTTTATGGAATTCTACACTTTCCAAAGATGACACTTTTTTTATAAAATTCTTATAACTGTACGCATGTGAGATTTGCAATTAGTTTTAATAGATTCATTTGTGTTATAGTTTTGTTGATCACTTTTAACAGGCTTCTCATTCCTGAAAAATGATAGCCCTTCTTTAACTGGTACGTTAAGTTAGTTGCCTACCAAGAGTCGAACAAAGTGTTTTACTTCTCTTGCCTTCCCTGAAATGCTCCACATCTGCTGCCTCGCCAAGCCGCTGGAGTCTGCCAGAGAAATTCTAGTCAGGGTTAGCCGGCCCTGCTCGGGCCTGCCAGGCAGAGAACAACCTCATCCAGTGCTCCCACTTTAGCACTGGGTGCGAGAAACCAGAAGAATGGCACCCCTATAAGGCACCCCTAGAAGAGATTGACCAACAAATGACCCGACTCACTCCCTTTGTTGAATGTATATTTCACAATCTGTGAGAAATGTGTTCTCACTCACCGTTGTATAGTGAATGACTGAATAAAAATGTCAGAGCAGGACGACGGTGTGAGGGAGACGAGAGCACTTGTTCGTCGGACATGCACAGAACGCAGTACCTCTGTGAGTTCCGAATCCCAAACGTTGCTCAGGCAACTTTAAATAGCCTGCAAAAATCAGGATTAGTCAGTTAGCTTGCAACCACCCGCTTGACTTCTGCTCTACTCATCTTGTTTCTCTCTGACCATCGCCTCTCCTGGACCATCGGACTACCGCCTCTCGCTGGACCCAGACCAAGCATCGTCGCACGGGCACGGCCCCGAGCTCTACTCATAATTCTGCATAAATTGGGTTTTTGTGTATAATTACATTTGCGCATGTTGCAATCGTACAAAAGTCATTAATGAGGTTTTGTCGGCAGTGTCTTTTCCCCCTTTGCAAGGGATACAACCTGTGCTTCCTCCCCTCATAGCATATTTGCCCACTACAGTTCACCTGTGTGCCATTATGTCTGATACAATTTAAAAACACATATTTTCTCACATAGCAATGGGAGAAAAAAATCATTTCTCTGAATATAAGTAGCTATTTTGGGAAAACCGTACCTTACTATAAGCTTATATTTTGGCAAATAGATAATAGATACGTTACAAAAACATTATTTTGTAAAACACAAGTGGTTATTACGAAATTAAATATTAAGCCATGAAGCGCACGGTGCGCAGAATGTTTTTTATGCCTGGTAACCCTAAGGGGTCAACCCGACAAAAATGCGATAGACATGTTAAAAAACTAAGGAGTAAGCAACAGCAATCTTAGGAACTTTTAATTTCTGCCTATTTGTCATTATAATATAAAATAACATAATTTTTAAGTACAGGCAAATACCTTAAATGACTAATCCCACAAGAAACTCCAGTCCATTATTCTTTACGTTCTAACATACCTGTATAGATGTATATTTTTTCCTAAGGTTAGTCGTCAGAGTTAAAATGATCCAAAGTTAAAAATTTTTAAAACCCGCCGATGTGCTTCAAGCCTATGACGGCCTCCGAGGTTGAGTGGTTACGATCTTCGGCTATGAATCCAGATGTCGCGGGTTAAAATCAAATTTTATTTGGTTAATTTGTGTTATTTAACAATTTATTAATTAAAAATAATTTATAGTATATTTGTGACACGTTCCTGAGTGGTACACTTTTAGTATTGCCCTGGTGAAAGATCACCATTTAGAATCGAAACATTGCTTGAAATGGCTTTAGCCCTGTTTGATGACCACACTTGAATAGTCAGGTACTTCCCCACCATCCTCTTCTCCATTTCCTATCCTTCCCCACTACCTTAAGTCTCATAACATACCCCGATTGGGGATGCCATAGTATCACTGGCTCCAGATGGTTGGGAGTAATTGGGACTCTTGACTATTTGACAGGAAAAAAAGGCATAACGCAATTTTTTTTAATGTTTTTATTACATTGTTTTTAATTTCCTTAAGACCGTGCCTCTTCCACTATCTGGCATAGCATCTGATAAATGGCTTCTTTCAAAAAAAATTTATAGGTACCTACCTTAGAATGTGGTGTAGAAGACCTCAAGACATACTCCTGACGAAGGAAGGGTACTTCCGAAACGGGTCCATTATTATATTAAAATGGTTGGAAACAAATTTATGCATTTATATTGTAACTAGCTAAGTACGGGGCGTTGCCCGGGGTCATGTACGGTTTGGGGTAAAATTTTGACGATGTATTAACCCTACTCTTACCCCTACCTAGTAATTTTCCTCTTATTTTGAACATCAAGTGTGCGAAATTTTTATCAAGAAGTACCAAAATTCTGCTTTAAGGGATAGGAAAGGGAGAAGGGGGTAGTTTTTTGAAATTTCATGTAAACAGTGACCTTGTTTCGAAGGTCAAGCTCAGAATAAAACTGTAGATTTGTATACAAAACAAACACACACTGCTCGCTCGGGACATTTCGTCCTTATACAATAGAAGATTTTAACTGCCCGTCCTTTGGGTTATTCAAAATGTAGGTAAAAAAACATGTGTTTTTTTCATTAGATTTCGCAATACGTGTCAGGAACAAACTTAACGTATATAAATGTTTTGTGGATTTCGGGTATAGTTTTTTCGTACCTGAACGTATGGGATACGGCTCGTTGCGTTTGGGCGATAATACAGCTGCCGTATCACATACATTCGTATGGGTAGGGCGGTTAATTGTGGCAGCCCACAAAGTAAATGCAGTTTGCGAATTTGGCATAAATTTGATATATGATTGAATCAGTCCAAAATGATTGTACTATAACATTTTAAATTTACGAGGAAACTAAAATTTTATTGCATACAATTTATTATGTACGTAAAGTGGATCTGAGATTCAAACTAGTTTAAAAAATAAACAGTTTATTGTTTCTCCTTAAGATCGCCAAATGGATCCGGGCAATTTACAAACATAAAGTGGCGATACATATAAGCGGACAATTAAAGTAAAAATAAAGAGACATTTTAGAAAAACAAATAAATTATATTTCTTTAAACAAACCGAATAACATAACTTGTTCGCTCCACCACTATTAATATTGTTACACAAGCTAGCCGCTAAATATCATGAATGGGAGGCGTTGGGTAAATTAATACAATATATTTATTCATTAATTTTCAACATACAAAGGCACATCATATTTTGAAAAAGGAAAAATTTTATCCGAATTTAGGAGATTTTATTTGAAATATGAAAGTGTTCTAAATATGTTTTTGAAAGATCGATCGTGTTTTTCCTAATTTATTGTATAATTTTATAACAATATTGCTTCGATATATAAATATTATTTCAAAAGTGAACTCATCAAACACTTTTCCAGACTTTTCTATGGTTTCTGATCATATAAAAGAACAACGATGACTATATATATTGCTTTAAAAGATTAAAAAAAAAAAATTGTTACAGCCATCAATAAATAATAATTTAAATAAGCAAAAATAAGTTATAATAACATAATGATTACCAATAGTAAGTTGCAATAACATAATGATTATCATAAATAAGTTACCACTGCACAATGACATGAATATGTAGCAAGTTACCATAACATAATGATTACCAATAGTAAGTTGCAATAACATAATGATTACCGATAGTAAGTTGCAATAACATAATGATTATCGATAGTAAGTTGCAATAAGATAATGATTACCGATAGTAAGTTGCAATAACATAATGGTTACCAATATCAAGTTGCAATAACATCATGATTACCAATAGTAAGTTGCAATAAGATAATGATTACCGATAGTAAGTTGCAATAACATGATGATTACCGATAGTAAGTTGCAAAAATATAATGATTATCATAAGAAGGTTGCAATAACATACATAATGATTACCAAAAGTTTCCATAACATAATGATATCTGACCAATAATAATTTACTATAAAATATTAATTAGTTTTTTATTTATAAATAGTTTAGAAAAGTGTAAAAATCACTTTTTACAATTTGGGTGCTATTTTTTTTTTATTCTTGACAATGTGTTTTTTTTTTGATTTTATATTTTTTCTGTAAAAATGGAGCTAGCAAATGATTACTAACTAAAGTGCAGTGTTTTAAGGCCACTAAATATGTTAAATATAAGGGTTCAACTCCATACATTCAAAATTGACTAAAATATACATTCATTGTGGAATAAACATAAATGTTTGCAAGGAACTAGTTATACAATTTGTGAAGTTCCCATGTGATGGTAATTTTATGAGGTGGCTGATAAAACGCGAGACTAGTATTAGTGCAAGCCGAGTTCTAATACCGCAGCGGGGTTCCGACTGCCTCCCTTCCAGAAGTAATAAATTTTTTTTTACATTAACTCCACACAGGAGACCCTGAGATAATATAAATAATTTCCCTCAGGGCATATGTCATCTTTGAGGATGCTGCTGGAAGGTCTTTTTGAGGAAAGGAAGACGTGAAAGTGGGCCTTAAAGAGACTCATATTGTAGGAGGGAGGAAACACAGAGGCCAGCAAATCATTCCACAGCCTAGATGTTGAATACAGGAACGAATTGTAGAAGCGATCCGCTTTTACGTGACAAATATCGAATGTGTAGAGATGTTGGGTGCGTGATTTGGCGTGTTTCCCGACAGTGCGCTGGTGCTGGAGGGATCAATGGCGCTCGTTCCTCGGAGTATTTTCAATTGAAATACCGGTAGAATAAGGACAGCATTCCCACCTGACGCTTGTGCTCTAAAGATTGCAATCCGTTAGTTAAGATGGAATGTTTCTGCAGAGTGAAAGGTTTTTTTCAGGTATTTTGGGACTCCAGATCAGAGGTGGGTACCAATTCAAGATATGGTGCTATTTAGCGTTGCTAAGCATTGTTTTTAGAAAAGTCACCCAAAAACATGGCATGCATTCAAAAAGGTTTCATAATATTATGCTATTTCTAAAAAACTTGCGAATCAATTAATATATTATGTCATTACTAAGCATTCCATCGACTAGAATTAGGACACCTAAGTAATTTTTTGTTGTTGACAATTTTGCAAAAATATTTTTAATAATTTTTTAAGTTAAAATAAGAGATACATAATCATTCGATCTGTAGATAATAGAAACAAAAGGAGATATGGTATGGAAGAGTGTCGACTGTCAACGAGCTATTACCAAACTGCACGGACAATGAAATTCCTGCGATTGGTGTATAAGTAGAAACAAAGGAAGGGCGTCCCTGTATGTTGATGCGATTTGCAGTATTATGGTGAATGATGTTGGCGACACGCGTTGTGCAGGGGGTTTCATACTAATAATGGTTCATGGCTCATCTCTCTTGTTTCTATTATCTATGGTTTGATCGAATTTCATAACTTATTGGCACTGCAAAAATTGATCAAGTAATATTACAGATATTTTGACCGAAGACAGTTAGTTTGACAATGCTCTTGGAAGGCGAAACAGTTGAAACATGAAAAAATATACAAATATTAACCTGACAGAGGAAAACAATTTTAACCTTATATATGCTGTTGGATATGTGATCCATCGGCGGCTATCCCCGTACGCGGATATCATGTATTGTCGCTGTTCTGACTCAATCCTGTAACCACAAAGACATGTTTTCTCAGGAGATGAAAGAAACTGTGTATTTACCTTATTTAAAATGATTTTAAGGCAATTATTTTTTTATTTAAATAATATCTACTTATATATGTAATTTATTAACTTAAATAAAAAATAAAAAAAAAACAAAAAAATATAAAATAAGGAAAATGTACAGTTTCTTTTATTTCCTGAAAAAACATGTTTTTGTAGATAGGAGGTTGAGTCAGGACAGCGACTATATGTAATCCATGAAGCTTCACTAACTCACAAAACGAGCTGTGTGGTGGGACAAACTGTGTTGAACAGGCCAGCATTGAAAAGGTTAATTTACATCGCCCTTGAGGTGATTTTTCACAAAATCGGCGCTATACAAATCATCCAATTATTATTATTATTATTAAGACATATTGTAGTTGACTCTGTCAAAGAGAGGTTCACTGATTTATTTAAATTTAGTGAATCATTTTGCAATTTGAATTTTTTCAAAGCTAAAAAAATCGATTGCTCATTTGTCCTAATGCAGTGAAATTTCACTATACTATTATCTTATAAAGATGTCTTCTACAACATTAAAAAGGATGGCGTGTTTCACCAAAATTCAAATGTAACATAGTCTACAAATGGCTGATCAGCGCCATTTTGTTTTCTCGATATTTGAAAGGTTCCCGTTAAACACTGATTCTAGGTCGGTTTCAGCTTTTGAACAGATTGTGATCAGCAGAAAAGTACAACTGTCACGTTGTTACGCTTGTCAGCTGGTCACAGTTTGATCGAAAGCTGAAACGGGCCTAAAATCAGCACAAAGACCTCACAAAATTCACAAAAACAAAATGGCACGAATTAGCCAATATTGATGACAATGTTAACATGTGAATTTCTGAGAGTTTGCGGTATAAACAGCATTAAGGTATTGAAAAGATAATTCAACTTTCACTAATGAAATATATTTATCAGCCATGTTATATCTGCTGTAGGATGAAGGCCCGCCCGTGTGCTTTCTTACCACGCCAGATTTGATTAATAATACAATGTAATTTCACAACATTATTTCTTATTCAAATGTAATGTTACAAAGAATTCCCACAAATATATGGACAGATGCTTTTAGTCGTATTAATTAGCTCAGGTTTTCAACACTCCCACGTGGAACATTATTGGCAATCAAAGTTGCCGTATCAAGGAGTGATACGACCGCGTATCAATGCTGATTTCTTGCCGTATCAACCGTTGATACAATCGTATGCAAAGGGTTAAAATTATATTATGTACATTTGAAGAAATTCTTTGCCACAAAATAAATCAAGTGAATCTCTCAATGAAAAACAAACACAAATAATCGGTGGATACATCTGAACTCCGAAGCTAGACTAGCATTCACCGGGGCCGAGTGTGAATGCCACACCGGGTACAAACGACTGGAAACCAAAAACGGCAAAGATCGATTTAAAAAAAAAAAAAGAAAACTTAAATTCTAAAATAATTTTGGCACTATAGAAATTTTGAAATAAAAGTATGGCCGAAATATTTCAATTGGTAAATTTTTTCTGCAGAATAATTTTCTTTCTTATTGTTACTTTGAATTAGTACTGCATTTTAAAATTATTGTCACATAAAACTTCTAAAATAGTGTCTATATTTTAACACAACTCACTTTATTTGACGGTCGACTAAAATCATTTACGATACTTAAATATTTTTCAAAAATCAAAAGTGATCAATTCTACATGATTTATTTATTTGATATTAAGAAATATTTGGTCAACCTGCGACATTACTTTCAACGAGAATTATTGATAATCTTTATGTGAATGTCAAACAATTTGTGATACTCCGATGAACAATTTTTAAATTGGTTTCCATTTCTGTCTAGTGCAGATATTCCCAACTTGGGAGATATCGAGAGCGTTGGAGAGATTCAAGGGGGCGGAGGCGGCCTCAAGGGCAAATGGGGGGCGAGGCATGAATTAAAGTTTGTTTTAGGTACATCGTTGAAAGAATCCTGCAACAAAATGTACTGTTCAATTTCTATTAATTTGTCGGGGTATAGAGTAAACCGCTATTAATGTCCTAGCCTAGTGAGACGAAATATATCCATATTAAATAAATGAAACATAAAACATGGAATTCACACTCTATAAATAAATTATTTTCTAAGTGAATTTGACTACTTTTTTTTTCATAAAAAATCTAGCTTACTAATATTTCTTGACTTTATTAAAAAAAAAATTATCATAGTTTTCCAAATCTGTATAATTTAAAAAAGCCGTAATCGGAGGACACGATTCTTGGCACAAAATTAGAATGAAAAGTTTCATCTTGATACCATAGAATAAAACCAAACATGGATCTTATTGGGTTCACGGTTCCATGACAATTCAACACACGCATGAATCGGCACAGTTTTTGGAAGTGAAATAAAGTCATTGAAAGTACGAAAAAAAAAAAATCAATTAGGTTAGGTTAAGTTAGATATTCAGGCTATATTGTTTTTTTTTTTTTTTCATGCTTTTTAACCCCTTGAGTCTTTTGATAATATGATAATTTTTATTAAATGTTCATGGTACACTTTTAAATGACAACATAAAGCGTGTTTTTTTTTCTCTCTTTATTTCACAGTTTAATTACTATAGTTCAAAATGAGATAACATGACTTTTATGAGTCCATTTAGGGCTGGGAGAAATATCTCCCCAAAAGACTCGAGGGGTTAATGACTTTATATCTCTTTTAAAAAATGTGCCGATTGATACGAGTGTTGGATTATCCGGTCACCGAGGTTCATTTTACCATTGTAAAACTGGCAAACATGTTAGATGTAGAGCATGGCCTGCATGCGCCCAAGTGTTGAAAACTTCAGATAATTTTGCTACTAGATTTAAATCATTATATCGGCTGCCCGTTTCTTGTCATGGAACTTCCATCAGCCGATCAGCGATCTTCAACACGTGATCTGAGCTTGGTAAATGTGAAATTTGACAACAAGTACGACTTCACACTAAAAAATGAAAAATATATTATAATTTCAAATCTGTAAGCGATTCCAGTACAAGTTGCTAATGGTGTTTTTAACACCTATGCGGCTGACGCATATGTGATCCATCGGTGACTATCCCCGTATGCGGATGACGCATATCTGATCCATGAAAATTCACAAAAACACACTTTGTTTCAAAACGTGCCGAGTGATTAGATAGATAGATAGATAGATAGATTGCGTTGAAAAGGTGGATATTATCTGAGATACTTTCCTTCAAAGAAATTTTGACAAAACTGAAGACAGCCCGTACATTCGAGGGCATAACCTTGTTGAAGCGTTGCTTCCACGCCCGCGCCTAATAATTTGCTAACCTCCCATTTGGCAGTAGAATAGAAAAGAATAAATAAATTTCGAAAAAGAATTATATCGTAATCCTGGGTGTTCACCACGGGTGCCGGTGACTCCTGCTAATCAGTCTTCTTGTTGTCTCCGACTTCCGAGGAGTGATTTTCTGAGGGCTCCTCGATGGACATATCCTCGGGAACATCATCGGCTGGTGGAGGTGATTCTACCATCTCAACGGCTGGAAAAATAAAAAAGATCAGATTTATTAACACTTCCAGAGTGGTAGATACTCTCAGTATCGCCCTGATGAAAGACCACTATTCATAATGGAAACATTGCTTGAATTACTTTAGTAATGTTTGGTGACCAGATCTGAATGGTCAAGTACTTAGTAACTTTCCCTTCCCTATCCCTTCAGCCTCACAACATACTCCAATCGGGGATGCCATAGTCCCACTGGCTCCGGATGGTAGGGGGCAGTTGGGTAGAGTGCTCTTGCGCGGTATTCAGATAATTTTGTTTAATCTTTAACTTCCACATTTCCTTAGAGGGTTTTTCTTAGCTGTTGATAGTCGTCTCTTTCTGGGATGTCTCCTCTTCTTCTTTCATCAACTTGTACATCACATGTATTCCAGAAATTCTTTCTCCGCCATCTTCTAAACCATTTCTTTCATCTTGGTCATTATGTAATACATATCACTTGTGTAATACATATTCTCAACTTGAAACAATTATACTCAAAAAATATCCTATTGCACCAGTTTAACTGCGAGAGGAACGTCGGAGAGCTATTATTTATTAATTCAAAATAATGATAGTATTATTGTGCAATACGATAAACATGGTGTTTTGAAATAAAAAATATTTATTATGTTTTTTTTTAATTTGCATTGGCTTAGCATTTATATTTTGATAAATAATCAGAAATATTACACATTTCTGACCGTTCTAAGCATGTTTTACAGAAACATTTAAAAAGTTGAATATCCTTAAAATATTATGTGAAGGTTTTTGTGTAACTTGTCGATAAGATAAATTTAAAAAAAGAACAGTGTGTGGTTTAATTTTTTTATGAACACTACGTAATTTTAATTTTTAATTCTTTTTTTGTAATTCGGGTTACAAATCTTTGGTTATGTTTATTTACAAAAACGCAACGATAAAGGATTAAAAATACTTTTCTCCACTTTAAAAATCATATTTGTATTTTAAATATTTTGTAAAACATACAATGGGAGGTCAGAAAAAGTAATATTTCTGATTAGATTTTGATAAATACTAAGAATATGTAAATTTATAAAATATTTAATAAGTATTTTTCTATTTAAAAACATTATGTTTACCGTATGGCGTAATATTACTATCATTATTTTGAATTAATAAATAATAACTCTCCGAAGTCCCTCTCGCCCTTAACAATGTCCATTTGTTTGAAGAAAGGAATATTACTAGAACCCTAAGGCAGTCACATATAAAATCCTTTAATATCCCAGCCTATAAAACTGCCTATGGACAACTCCATTGAGCAATTCAATTCTCTATGAAGCACCACTAGAAACACAAAAATCAAAAGCTCTATTAAAAACAAAATCATTACTCACCTTAAATGCCAAGCTTAGTTTATTTCCTATGCTATTTCTTATCATGCAGGTATTACTACTTCCAAAATTATCATTGTGTCGGACATCTTGCCGCCTTCTTGATTAGTTCCAATTAGCACCCGATTCCCGATCTGTTTGTTAATGCATGCTGGGCGGTTTGTGAGGAGCGTGTTCTCATCGACCGCTCAGAAAAGGAATGACTTGAATAAAGCGTCAGAGCAGTACGGCGGTGGGAAAGAGAAGGACTTGCGGGCATACACAAAGCGCGGTAGGTCCGCGCGTCGTAGACTACCTCAAATAGCCTGCAAATTCAATTCGAGTCAGTTAACCTTCGATCGCCCGACAGAAGAGACGCCCTGTCTCTCCACTGCCCGCTCGACTTCCCATCTACTCGCCTTCTTTTCTTCTGACCACCGCTTTACCCTGGACTTCCATAGGACTACTGCCTCGCACTGGATCCAGTGTGCCATTACGTCTGGTACAATCATGTACTAGGCAGCTGAATAACTACTATGGTAAATTGTCATCCCAACACAGGTGTATGCCTAGTGGGATGGGCAATATACACCAAACAATATGAAAAGGTTCAACTAAAATAAATCTAAGTTTCGACTGTTTCACATAGATGGCACTGTCGGCAAGACAGTATATTAGAGACATCTGAGAACCTCCTCACGATCAGACAGACAGATTATTACCGTTGTATTAGAAGGAGCTTAGCTTCCTGGCTCTCCAAATCCATTATCCTGAGATTCCGTGTATCCTGTTTTTTATTAATAAATAGCCAAGTGTTTGTTGCAATCGGAGTTGTATTTATCAAGAGATAAATACAAAATAATTTGTAAGATGGTTGTACGAGGTTTGTTCAAAGGAAAAGGTGAATTTCGAATTTTTTGAAAAAGTATTTATTTATTCATCAATATCCATTTTCTCCTCTTCAAAGTAATCCCCCTCAGATATAATGCAGTTATGCCAGCCCTTCTTCCAATCCTCGAAGCACTTCTGGAATGCGCTTTTCGGTATGGCCATCAGCTCGTTCTTCGATTCTGACTTTATCTCATCAATTGTGGCAAAACGCTTTCCTTTCATTGGTCTCTTCAGTTTCGGGAATAGGAAAAAGTCACAGGGAGCCAAATCTGGTGAATACGGTGGTTGAGGCATGATCGCGGTGTTGTTTTTGGCCAAATAATCACGAACAAGCATTGATGTGTGAGCTGGTGCATTAACGTGATGGAAAAATTCATGTTTTGTTTTTCCAAAATTCCGATTGTTTGAGCCATATTGCTTCACGCAAATGTTGCATAACTTCCATGTAGTATTCCTTATTAACCGTACGACCTGTTGGCAAGAACTCATGATGCACCACGCCATTGTAATCGAAGAAAACAGTGAGCAAAACCTTTACATTTGATCGAATTTGGCGTGCTTTTTTCGGTCTTGGCTCTTCTGGCCGATTCCATTGGGATGATTGAGCCTTGGTTTCGACGTCATAACCATAATCCCACGTTTCATCACCAGTTATGACCCTTTTGAGCAAATCTGGATCGTCGTTGACGTCATTCGACGATTTTCCAAAACCATTTTCTTCACTTTTTCAATGTTTTCTTCGTTTGTTGACGTGGTTGCAACTCCAGGATGCTCATTGTCATTAACATCTTCTCGGCCTTCTGTAAAGCGCTTGTACCAATTATAAACACTTTTTTGAGACAAAGTAGACTCGCCGAATGCCACAGTCAACATTTTAAGTGCGTTGGAGCACTCTATTCCATTTTTAACGCAAAATTTAATACATATTCTTTGATCCAATTTTTTCAAAAGTAAAAAATCGAAGAACAAACAAAAACGTGACTAACCTTTCCAGTTGTCAAAAACAAACCACTAATCCAAAATGGCTGATAATGCTAACATATAATAAACATATGTGTACCAACATAAAAAAAAAAATCGATAATTAAATGTACACGGCCAGCGAAAATTCAAAATTAACCTTTTCTTTTGAACAAACATCCTATTTCACCACACATACCCGTCAGGCAGTGGCGGCTCGTGACTATTGAGTGTGCTACAGTGCTAAGATTGAAAAATACGACATTATAGATGTTGAATGGCGTAAATTGGACTGGTCTCATTAGCTATGATGGTTAAGCGGTTACCCCGGATAGGTAGAGGTCCTGGGTTCGAGTCCCAGATGCGACTGAAATCTTTTTAATTTCTGTTGTTTTTTCGGTTTCGTGGTTCATTTGGGATGTGTTAATATTATCTTCTTCAATGATTAAACTTTAAATATGTTCGCATTCAAAATATTAATATTTTTTATTGCATTTATCCACTTGAAATATTCATATTAAATCTGAAAGAGTCTTCTATTTTCTTTCAAAAACTGTAATTGATTTGGGGATATGCTCAAAACTAGTGAATCTATTTGAAATTGAATGTCAAGTGGGAATATCTCTAAATAAATCCGTAATCTGAGAGATGTTTTTAACTGACATGATAATACAGTAGAACCCCGTTAATTCGAAATCCACGGGACATCGAAACCGAATTCGCACATAAATCGAGATTTTAAGAAAAAAATAAATTATACTTCGCCGAAAAGTTAAGTTCCTCAGCTAGCCCTTGAAATTCAAGAAATACAACTCATTTCCGTCTAAATCCAATTTTCCCGACCGATTACCGACAGGCTGGTCTTTCAAATTCAGATACTCAAAGTTAATTCATAAGAATACTTAATACTTCGGCGCAATTCTGATTTTCTTATTCAATTGCAATCGCAGCCGGTCCATATAATCAGACATTCAAAGTAAATTCGTAAAAATACAAAGTATTCACGAGTTAATTGAAAAATCCAGGCCGATTACCGGTGAGGCCGGCATGTCTGATTCAGAATTAATAAATAATAGTACGAATTAGGAAGATGTATAACTGCGTCAATCAAACCAAGGCCGGCCTGTTAGATTCAGATTTACAACATTTTAGAACATGCTTTTGCACAAACAAATTTTTTTTCGAATTACACAGATGTATTTTGTGTGCGGACTAAAATAAATTTCGAAGTACGCATTTTTTTCGAATTATTGAGGTTTGAATGAATGAGTTTTACAGCGTATTGTCTAGACCTGAGTGGATCATTCTGCATATCTACATATGTACTTAGTTCATCATAGACACGAGAGACTGCAGAATGTAAATTTCCCATACTACTAAAAATACGCATTGCATCATCAACGCACAGCGGGTAATACACAGATGGTTAATTAATGGAAATCATGTACATAATATTATGTATGGAATGGAGATAAAAATAATTAAAAATGATAACTTACTTTTATTAGGACTATTGTTAGAACTCTTTTCGGGAGTTTTAATTGGAGATTTTTCATCTTCAGTGTCGTCACTTTCACTGCTAGATTTATGGTCTGAAATATAAAATAGGGTCCCACATAACGCCGTGCCATGAAATAACTAGGAAATGCATACAAAAAAACACATTAAAGGGTTCGGAAGCTAAAGTCGTACCGCTGATAGCTCTGTTGTAACGTCTCCCCCTATCTCATAAATTAAATTTGTTATTTTTAAATTACAATTTTTTTTTATCTTAATGCATGCATTTGTAAATATCTGAAGTGATTAACAGCAAGATTGCCCTCCCCACCGGCATGACCATTGGCAAGTTGGTCCTGCAGGCCGGGAGATAAAACAAACAAATGGTAGCGGGGCTTTCGAACCATCGGCGAATCAGTCTGGAGAAATGTGTAACAATGTGTTCATCCCTTCTGACCCGCGGATGGTTCATTCCGAGCATATCCAAAAGAAAGCCGGTAGGATAGAGCCATGGATAGTAGCCATACTCCCTCAGGAAGAGAAATCTCTTCTGAACTCTCCAATATGAGGGAATATTTCACCTGGGGCGCTATTCCCGTTCTTTTTAAGGAAGATTCCTTACGTTTTTCTTAGGGTTAAAGACTTCTTAATTAACTGCGGAATTCCGGTGAGACATCGTAAAAAGATCCTAAATAGATTGTCAAGAGATTATTTGACAACACAAATTGATGAAATATCTTCGAGTGACATAAGATTTTGAACTAAAACTTTTAAAAACAATTATATTATATTATAATTCATTTCAATACATTTTTATTTTATTTTTAAATATCATAAATAAGTCTTCTAATGAAGAATCACGTTTTTTAAAAAAGTACCTACCTCATTAGAAAGTAATGACCTTTTTTTGTCTGTAGTTCTAAAAGTGACATTTGAATTTGTGCCGACTTGACATGAATTGTCAAAAATGTCAACATCTAAATAATGTTTACTAGCTAATTATGTTTAAAGTAAATAATAAGGTAATTGGTAACATACTTAATATTGAGTTTTTCTCCCGTTAAAACATCGCAAATATTGACATTTTTGATGAATGTCGCTCGCTGAATTCAGCTGACAGCTGTCATTCGACAGAATCGGAACCGTAGTTAAGTAAGAAGGCTTTAACCCTAAGGAAAAAGTTAAGGAATCTTCCTTAAAAAGAACGGGAATAGCGCCCCCGGTGCGGGCCCCAAACCGCCGTTCCACTCTCAAGTCTACTCCATACAAATGAATTATTGAACCCGGGTATCTCTAGAACTCCTCGCAGTTCGTAGAACGAAATAAGAACATGAAATGTCAGACTACTATCAAACACGATACCAAGATCCTTCATAGTGGGGACACGTTTTAAACTTCGGGCATTCATAGTATACCGGTAAAATCAATTATGACACGCCCTTGTGAAAGAAAGAATGAATCATTTAGAAATATTGGATTCCTTTCACGCATTTTTCAAATGACGTATGTAACAGAAAAAGGTCACAACGGAGCTCTTAGCGGCATAACCATAATACTGGGTGATTCTGATATTAAAGGACATTAAAACATGGTTCTAACACAGGAAATACATTAAAACAGTGTTGAGGTTTGAAACAGTATTGAGGGGTAAAAAAATGCTCATGTTTTGATACAACATTAACGCCTGAAACGGTGTCCCAATGTGAACATTAGTGGGGATGGAGGCAGTAGAGAGGTGTGAAATAGTACTGCGGTGTAAAACATGTCTGTTAGGCACCGTTCACATTATAAATTTTATTCCAGAGCACAATTCTTTCTTCCACTGGTGGTATTAAAATTTCAGGATTTATATCATTGGCCATAGAGGCCTGCGGGGTGGGTGGAGTGGGGCGCAGGTCAGCCGACAAACCGTGCCGTGGACCACTTTTAATCGTGTTGTGTAAATGTTACAAACACTCCAGCCGGGAGGGCAGACGAGTTTTTATCATCACAACACACGATAAGTGGGAACGGGCTCTTAGACAAATGCAAAATATAATTGAAAACAAAACTGCAAGTTTTTGCGTGGCTGAATCGACATGCTCACAATTGTATTGTTCAATTTGCGCATGCCCCTATTGATCTAACCTAACATATAGAGCGTATGTGGGGATCAGCCAAATGGAGGCAAAAAAAAAACACTGTTGAATTATTAATTGTTTTGGTGTTTAATTCTAGAACTCCATTTAATTTTTTTTTAAATTTAACAAATCAAATTTAATAATCCTATTAACAAAATCTGAAATAATTTTAGTTTTTATTCTTGTGACAGCTGTTTCGGCATTCAAAGCCAATTTTAAACAGCAGTTAGGCCACGTTGAGACGAGTTAATTTGTATGGTGTGTAAAATGATTTATTACCGGTAAAACCAGGTAACTGTGGAAATAATTATGATAATAGATAAAGAAAGCTGTTGCATCACGTTATGATAGGAAGAGGGGCATATGCAATGCAATTGTGTACATGTCGATATAGCTATACAAATGGACTTTGTATGTCCGCACGAGTCATGGAGTGTGAAATAGTGCATATTGTGCTGTGAAGATGATAGAACATTCCCGTTTTTTTAAAATACATATTGCACACGGGGGTAACAAAAATGTTCACACCTATTTCTGTCTGTATGTATATGTCGGTCGCGAGAGTTACCTGAGGTGTCGGTGTTGATTGGTGTGACCATCAGCTGCGGCGGCCGTGGCCGTGTCTTCCTGGCCGCGTTGGGGTGACGGCAGTACGCACAGCGGTAAGCCACGTACTCAAACTCTTCTGGCATCGCCATACCTGCAGATATACAAAGGAATGCCGTTTTATTTATATACATAAACCGGTCAGTGGCCGAGTTGGCATCTCGCCTGGGTCCCACTCAGACGTCGTGAATTCAATTCCTCGGCTGGCTAAGTCCTCCATCACGACACAAGCAACATCTTGCGATAACTGTGATAGTAGTAGAAGGTTTTCAAATATTGCCGGGTTATGCGTAACCTGAGAATGTTTGTTTTTCTTTTGAATACAAATGATTGATGGATGTAGCTGAGGCACATAGAAGCGCAGGGAGCAACTTAATGTAAATGTCAGGAAAGTGTTGGTTAGAAATGAAGAAAACATTTAAGATGAAACAACTGTTTTTGTCGAGTTGATGTAAAACTGCATTTCTCTTCCTTTGCAGGATTTATTTATCAAAAGGGTGGTTTGGCGGTCCCGGGATGCTTGTTTAATGCACATTTACTACAAAACTTACATCTTTTTGTTTTGAGAGTTTTAATCAGCGTGTACTTTGGTTATTACATTTTATTACTGCGCTACCGGTCATTCACTTAATAAAATAACATTACAAAAATGTCTATAAATTGTTACATAGTTAATGCCCGAGAAGTACAAAAATGTCTATAAATTGTTACATAGTTAATGCCCGAGAAATACAAAAATGTCTATAAATTGTTACATAGTTAATGCCCGAGAAATACATAAATGTCTATAAATTGTTACATAGTTAATGCCCGAGAAATACAAAAATGTCTATAAATTGTTACATAGTTAATGCCCGAGAAATACATAAATGTCTATAAATTGTTACATAGTTAATGCCCGAGAAATACAAAAATGTCTATAAATTGTTACATAGTTAATGCCCGAGAAATACATGCTAAATGCTCATAAATTGTTACATAGTTAATGCCCGAGAAATACATAAATGTCTATAAATTGTTACATAGTTAATGCCCGAGAAATACATAAATGTCTATAAATTGTTACATAGTTAATGCCCGAGAAATACAAAAATGTCTATAAATTGTTACATAGTTAATGCCCGAGATACAAAAAATACTTATATCATCGAAGATAATAGTAACAAATCTCAAATGAAATATGAAACAGAAAAGACATAGAAAATAAAAAGGTAATAGTCACAACTGGGACTCGAACCCTGGGGCCCGAATCCGGTTATTTTAAGGATTTTAATCAGAACTCTAACCGATTAAGCTAATGCCACCTTATTGCATTCTGTCGTTTTTATCGATAACATACCTCAATCTAGGAACTGTTAAGATCATCCCTCAGTTAATTTCCACAGACATACATATTTTGTGCTGCTATCTATATATAATATTATTAAATATTACAATGAGGTTTATAAGCTTCAATAAATAAAAATTTCAAACTTATATGTACATACCGTATTTCCAGAGACAGTGATAAACACAACAAGATATAAAAATAATAAAGTTTGGCAAATACATGGCAATCAATTTAGGCAATTCTAAATACAAATAGTGTAATCCAATGCAATCATAAACAATTTCCTTTGCATGTGTATCTATTAATACAAGATTTTAAGACTACCATAGCAACGTCCAACGTCCATGTTTAAGTTATATCTGTAAGAAGACGGTAGTTGTAACAAGTAACTATTCTATGGTTCGAGATTCTACGAAGCCAAGTATAAATTAAATCTTTGGGGTTGATTGCTCGTTAAAACAAACATCAACTTCAGCGGCGTGCAAAGATTTTTTTAATCGGGGTAGGGACTAGGAAAAACAGTGAATTCATTGATATTTAAAAAAACTTATTATGGTTAATTTTTGCTAAGAATGGCTAAGCTACTGGCTTCAGTAGCTAGCGAAGTTGTTGGAATTACCCGCCACATCAAATATCCAAATAACCGCTTCGATTATGCTTATTACAAGCTATGATACATAAAACTTTAATACTTTTCTATGCAAGTCAACATACTATGATAATTATTTTGTTAGAAAACTTGTACTAATCAATAGAGGTACCAACAGGTGGCACCGGTTGTTATATTTGTAATTTGTACCGATAGGCATGGCCTTTTGAGACACTAAGGACCGGTTTTATAATCATCCATTCGTAACGCTTGATACCATTTTTAACTAATATTTGGACTACTGCCCGATTTTGCAGTTTTGTCAGATTGCTGATCGTTTGACAGCTAAGCTAGAAAAAGACAATATTTAATTTGCAATTGTGAAATGAATTCCTCATCGAGCAGTGAAAGGGATGACGAGCGAATGGCTATTATTCGAGATAAAAAAATAAGATTACGAACGGATAATGGTCCGTTAATGAAAAATGGTTCATTACGTAATAGAAATTTGGTAGTTGGTTTATAAAACTAGCCCTAACATAACGAGTCTTCTCTCGAGTGCGCATTGCGTACACATGTACATTGTTTATATAGAATACCGTCAACATTTGAATATAATAATATTTAGCATACTTAGTTCCTGCTCTTGACACATTGTAGTGGGTCGATCGGTGAGGAGCGAGTGGCACTGCCACTCGTAGCTGGAAATTTGCAGGTATTTTTGAAAGTATATTCATTGATTTCTTAGTGCTCGTGTGCCTATATGGAATGCACGCCTCTGATCAACTGTACACATTGCGTATATAAGTCGTAACATTGCCAAGTATAGATGATTTGCCGTTATATCTGTAACAAGACTAAAGTTGTTACAACCGTCGAGATGGAGAGATTCTATGGAAACTGCATAAATAAAATCTTCAAGGTTTATTGCCCGTTACAAGTTACAACAAAGATCAACTGCATACTTGTACTATGTACTTGTAAAGCGGTAGAATTGCATAATAGAATAAGGCAGAATTGCAAATGCGGGTATTGAATGATTGGTTACCATTGTGGCTCTTGCAGTTGGAGCAGATGAGTGCGTAGCGACTGCCGGGCCCGTCCCCGATGAGGTAGTCCACCAGGCGCTCAAACGCACCGCTCGTGTTGCTATTCATTATCGGCCTGGGCAACTGGTCACCCTGGACAACAAAACCATATTTAAGGCGTCGTTAAATTACATAGCGCAGATGGGAAGAGCAAAACAAAATAATAATTACGTGACACCTCACAGGAGCGCACTCAGTTCTTATGTGAAATGTTGTGAGGTGGGTTAAGGAAGGGGTTGTAGGAAGGAATTTTAACACTGTTCTTTAAGAGGCCTGGATTGAATGAAGGTAGAAAGACAGATGCCGGTAGCTCATTCTACATAGTGAGCAGGTGTTCCGCTTTAGTCTGTCGAGTTTCTAAATAATGCTGCTAGTTTTTTTTAGCAGGCCCCATTTAAATACCTGTAGAATAGACTCAGAATACCTACATTGCATCTGTGCATTAGAGATGGCAATCGGTCCGTTAACGCATTGTCAATCAGAAGAACCGCCCTCCTTTGCACAGAATCAAGCAGAAATGGTGGACATTCCTGTTACAAAATTATGGTTGGAAAATAAACAATTTTCTTTCTTACATCAGTGTACAATTGTCCTGGTGATAGGCAACCTACAATAGGAGAGGGTGCGAAGAAGACATCAGTGATTCCTAAAGTGGGAGATTACACCCCTCTGCGATGCTGAAAAGACTCTGGGAGCATTGAAACAATGAAAAAACTCAAAAAGAGCATTTACCTTGAGCGGAGTGAGCTGATTGGGTGAGGCAGGCATGAGGGCGCGCTGCGGAGACGGAGCCACGTTGGCCAAAGGACCTTGCATATGTCTCTGACGCAGCTGAGTCGGAGTAGCTAAAACATAAAAGTGGTCAAGTAGTTAAATAAAATCTTATATATCTAAACCATTTTCTGCCACTAGTGGTGTACCGCAAGGTAGTCATCTTGCCCCGGTTTTATTTGTTGTTTTTATAAATGACATAGTCAACTGCTAGGTGTCATAGTATTGCTATTCGCTGACGATATTAAATTATATAGAGATATAACTGTTTCAAACCACTGTCAAATTCTACTGTTTAATATAGACATGCTAAATAACTGGCGCTCACAAAACAATTTATATTTAAATGTAGAAAAATGTAAAATTTTTATCTTTACCAGAAAAAAGTCTATTTTTTACTATTTAATAAATGCAAAAAGAGTTACAGTAGAGATCTTGGCATAATAATGGATGAGAAACTTAATTTCACGGCCCACATTCAACAAATAAGGGTATGAAAATGTTATATTAAGAACAATTAACAACTTTGAATCGTTACAAGTAATAAAATTGCTGTACAATCCCTAGTTACAAGTTTAATAGAACATAATTCCATAGTGTGGTCGCCCTTCTACAAAATACATATTCATAATGCAAAAAGAATCCAATTTTTTTTATCTATTTTTATACATTTTAAACTTAATACACCTTTAGAAGACATTGTTAATGAATAAATAACTAACTAACCATCCGTAGTTTCACCGCAGGGGTAGACGGAGAGGACAGACCGCCAAACAACTCGATCTTACCATACACTTCTTGCTTTCTTTCATATTCACACATTCTCTTCTTAGTTAGTGCCATGTCTTCCTCGGCCATCCCCGGCTTCTTCTTCTATTCACATTCGCGTCATATATTCTCCTTACACTCCTTTCTTAGTTCATTCGCTCTACATGACCAAATCATCTAAGCGTCCCTTTCTTAATCTTACTCATTACGCTTACATCAGCCTTGCATTCTTTACGAATCTCAATATTTTTCACACAATCATACTTGGTTTTACCATTCGTTAGTCTCAGAGATCTCATTTCTACAGCATTCAGTCTACTTCCATCCTTCTTCCTGCGCCATACCTCACTAGCTCACTGCCGTACATCAGGGTTGGTAATTATTCCAAATTTAGAACACAGACAAAAAATAAACGACTTAATGTTTTAATTAAAATTATTAAAATGTAAATTCAAGATAATATTGTGTCCTGTGCGTGCAAATCATATCTTCTCAAGCTAAAACTTCATAATTTAACACGTTAATCTGCCCTGCAGTGACCTGCCAGGTACAGGTAACTATGTTTCTGTATCTGTTTGTACATAATAAGATAAACCCTCTGTATAGCGCCCTTGAGGTGATTTTTCACAAAAATGGCGCTATACAAATCATATAATTATTATTATGAATACAATTTTGCACATTTTTAATTGTATTTGTGGATATTGGCTGATCACCAATTTTCATTATTTATCTTTTCCGTTTCCGTTATTTTGTTAAATATTGTGTATTTTTTACAAGTGCTATTTAAAAAAAGAAAAAAAGTACGCTAATGTAAAAGCCCTTCTGGGCACTTAAATAAAATAATGGATGCTACGTTCGGATTACAATAAAAGCATCGAAACTGTAATTCGTTAATTCTGTGGACTGACTGCGTCGGATGATGTTTGCGATTGTTTATGTGGTAATGTTCAATGTATTTTCTCACCGACGGTGTTCAAGGCGGGCAGCAATGACTTGGACGGAGCGGAGATGGGGCGCGCCAACTGTATCTGCGGCTTGTCCATCTCCGTGTTGCCAAACTTGGCGAGTAACCCCATGGCTACCTGAAAAAAAAAAGAAACATCATCAATATACCAATAGCCATGAGGAATGTGACGATGGTGAAAAATTAGATACAGATAAAAAATAATACCCGGGGAGTACCACTGTAGCGAGTACTTACTATAAATAATTATCCCATTTACTAGTCACATTATCACTAATATCTTATACTTCTATATAGCCCATATTGAAAGAATCGAGAGCATTCAACGTAAATACTTTTAGCATATAAAATATAAATAAAATTTACACTTTTTACAGGCTTGGTATTAGTGTCCATATCAGTGTGCAATATTCTAAGTGAGAGCGGATATACGCTGTGTAAAGGGAGTATACAGTCTTTATGTTGTGAAAAGGTTTTGAAATATGAATTATAAATCCCAGCATTTTATTGACTTTATTGATAACTTCATTAGTTTGAACCTCATTAGTGCATGAACTAATGCATCTTTATATAAGGTCTCTGTTCTCATTTTGTTTATAAATCATTTTACACGTGTGCCCTGCACCGGAACAGGACTGAATAATTCCCACAAACTATGGGATTATGCAATTTATATGACGTAGGTACCTTAAAAGAAATTGTTTGTCTAAAGGTATTCCTGTATAGATTGGTTCCCATACACGTGTTAACTTAACATGTGCAGGTAAGCCGTTCCTAATATTAATATATGATTTTGAATGTTCTTTGTGTTATAATGAAATCAATAGCGTGACAACTGCTTTGGGGAGTCCGTAGCAATGAAGAAGGGAACCAGGAAGGTTCGCCAGTAGCATTTTAAAGAGGGACCGGAAAGGTTAGCAGTATCATTTAGAAAAGAGACGAGTAGGGGTCTAGTACCAGGTAGTACCCCAGAGAGAAGCAGTTGTCATTTATCGTAAATGAATTATTGTTTCATTACAACCCCCTACCCGAGGTCCATGAAGAGTGTTTCCCAGCTTCCATCGTTCTCGTACCGAGATAGTAGAAGCAGGAACAGAGCACAATTCATAACGAAAGAACTAACTAAATTCTAACTAACTCAAAATCAGCAGTTTTTACTTGTCTCCGTGTACATGTCTTAGGCTAATCTCTTCTACAATATGGTCTTATCGGATGGGCATAAGACCATTAAATAAAGATATTTTAATTAACGCATTCAAAAACCAGGATAACTTTGCACATACAAACCTGGATCGATGCACAAGATCCTCATTACGACATACATTCTACCAACCTACAACTAAAACAACTTTTGGACAAAGAAATTTGCAATATTTCTCTATATTTGTTAAAACTATGCAAATATTGATATTTTTAAAGAATCTTATTCATTGAATAATAGCAGTCACCCACCCGAGAAAACCCAAACAACAGTTAAGCAAAAAATGCCTTATCATTATAAAGAACTGGAATCAGACTTTCACCCATTAAGGGCGATCTTGGCCATGCTTAATCAATTAGATTTTAATAGTACAGATTGTTCTTAAAATTAGTTACTTTTAAACAGGATATAATATTTGGGCAAATAAAATTGAAACAAATAAGTTACAGTGTAAATTTATGTGTTTTTAATCCCTAATCAAGCGCCCTTGAGGTTATTTTCTCACGAAAACGGCGCTATAGAAATAATCCATTTATTATTAATGACTTAAATTTTAATGCCATTTTTATAAATTATATTTTGCTAATAAATTGTTAATTTGGGGGGAGTTGAGACTTAGAAGGCAGGGAATACTGGTAGGGAGATCAATTTTAAGTTTTACCAATTCATGCATAAGTTTGGAAATTGGTTATTGATAGGACACTTAAAGAAATTATGGTCCAGAGTATCCTGTTCCGAGTCAGAGCTGATTATGTGGAACCTGGCGAGATGACTAAGACAAGAAGTGTAACCTAGTCTCATTCAAGTTATGGAGGAAATTTTTTTTTTGCCACGCAAGTGTATTTATGAAACCAGGGATGACAGGAATAAAAAGTTGTATCAATGCATATATGGGGAACCGCCGGAAAGCGGGCCAATTCGGCCCGCCGAGCTATTTTGTCCGGCCCGCAGAGTTATTATGTCCAACCCTGATTCAATCGGCGAAGTAATAGAGAAAGAAATTAATAGTTCCAGGGAGAGATTAAATAATGGAGATGACACGGGCGCTTGCAGTGGCCCACTGTACTAGTTCATTATCACCACCGCTTGGACGACACCTACAGTAGGTTAAGAGCGGCTATCGGCGCATGATTTCCCTCCCAGTGATTCGGCGAAGCTCGTATACGCACCGAAGGATTACGAGCGGGTTCACCCTCTTTGCGCTACATACCGCAATACACCCGGTGGAACGGAAACATAAAACATAAGTGCATTTCGGCATATAAGAGGGTTTTGTTTGAGAGTTCTGAATATCGCTTTTAAATTTGTGGCAATGTCAGGGGTTATGCCAAGAAAAAGAAAAGTAGATGCAGAGTGTCGGCAGTTTTAACATAAGCGGACAGAGCATTATTTCTTTATCCTGAATAAAGGTTTGCCCGTATGTTTGCTGTGTAACGAATCCGTATCCGTCAACATAGAATTCAACTTAAAGAGACTTTTTACTTTGAGGCATGCGGATCACCAACAATTGAAGAAGAACTCGGATACCCAGCAGCAAATGTTCAACAAGCAAATAATGCAGCACAATAGCGTTGTCAAAGTCAGCTTTGTTGTAAGCGAAAAGTCATTTGGTGAAGGAGAATTTATCAAAGAGTGTCCGCTCGACGTTGCAAGTATAATCTGTTGTGAAAAAAAAAAGACTCGGAGAGAATATGTATGTCGAGACGTACTGTTGTCCGATATATATAAATGATGGCTGACTATTTCTTGGGTAGTTTGAAAGAAAGGATTATTGGATTCGAAGCATTTTCGATTGTTTTGGATGAGAGCACAGATTGACGTGGACTTGGCTCAGAGACAGAATGATAATTTGGCCCCAGACTTAGGAAAGGTTGCCCATGCCTGTATTAATGAGTACTGATACCTATTGTTAGAGAAGATATTTTCCATTCAGAGGACCATTGGAGTTGGTATTTACTTTACTGGTTACATAGCACTCTGTCAATGGAGTAAGGCGAAACATGGGAGATAGCACAATGCGAGAGTGATTACGGGAGCTTGTGCGGGACCGCCTCTGTGTCAATAATGAATATGTATACAGTGGCCATCATCATCTTAACCTTTTCTACGCGTCATGTTTATAAAAATACATCACTAATGTCTTCAAGTACCTTTTCAAATGTAAATAAACATCCAGAACATCAATGGGACTCGATAAATCCTCAAAGCCTATCTTTATAGTGTACAATGTGTACAATAGGGCAGCTGTGCGGCCATTATTGATATTTCAAATATTATAAGGGCACTATTTATATTTTATTACAAAACATTCCAGAGTAGAGCTGTGCGGATGCTGATTGCTGGTGCGTTTTACTAGTTACGTGAAATATTGACACACTTGAAAAGGGTCTGATAACAAGAAAACTACACTTAAATTTACATGAATAATTAAAGGAAATTAATGTTATTATGTCACCGTAAATAATACTTTATACCTTTTTAAATCATGATAAAAAATACTTAACTTCTTTTTTTATTAAGATAACAATTCGATGAATCTATATTTTCTTACGAAATTACGGATGTTTAGGTACAGTATGTCATAATAGTATACATTCACGAAAAAATCTAACAATAATTTGATTTTCGAGTATTTCTGTGAGAGCGTTTCCGCTTGAAAATCTTATGAAACGCGCCTGCGCAATAACGTGTATAAAGACCCGGGAAGAATTCAAACTGATTTAAATTTACGCTCCACGTTAGGAAATCCTTTCAAAGCTTTGGGTCATTGGTTTGGATACATATCTAGCCTATATTCAGCAAGATGTCAGTAGTGTGAAGATTTGAGATTTTTTAGAAGAAACTTTGCGGCGCATGAGTGAGCTGCCGGCGTACAGGGCCCTGTACAGCGCGGTGCAAGGGTGAGCTACCTGCGGCTAAAAGGTTAATTAAAGTAGATTAATATAAAGAGTGACTCACTTTGTAAGTTTCCTTATCCATGACCTCTTCGAGGATCCTCTTCTTCTCGGTTCTCATGACCTGTAGTCGGCTCCGGTTCCGGCGCAGCTTCCAGTCGTAGTAGCGCGCTATCACGGCGCGCAGCAGCACTATGCTGCCGGAAGGAACAACACCGCGGATTAGATGGATATACATATACACCTATACATATTCATGACCTGCAGCCGGCTGCAGTTCCGGCGCAGATTCCAGTCGTAGTAGCGTGCTATTTTATCATAGATAATAGAAAGAAAGTAAGATATAGCATAATGTCCACACCAGTAAGTTCTCGATATGCCCAAGGTTGTAAATCTTGGACTTTTGGATGGATTGAATATGTTGAGAATATCTTGATGTGGATGGGTGATTGTTACTCGCTAGATAAAATCACTATCATTGTCAACACTGATTGTATTTGTGCTTGAATAATACAATGGTCTAGCGAGGCTTAAATATCTTTACAGTAAATTAATGAAGGCTGTTGTCTACTGAGAATTCCATGAGAAAAGAAGAATGAATTATGAACTTGATGTTATTTATAATTTTGACATTTTAAACCATAGAAAGGTGATGATTTTAGGAAATTGTCTAATTTTTGGCTGCGATTGCTGCACTGAGTTAAGACTGCTATAACAGTACAGCCATATGATTTAAAATTATTCAAACAAAAAATAACATTCGATGAAAAATGTCAATAATTAAAATGATAATCTGGCTATTAATACTGAACACATGGAAGTGTGCTGACTGTTGCCAAGCTATGATCAAATTTCACGTACGATCAAAGCGACTATGCAATGAAAATGATGCATTTGGCACGTAGGTAGAAACAAAGGCGGGGTGCCAGTGTATGTACAGGTGAGCAGTAGTAGTATGGGTGAATGATATTAGAGACAAGCGTTGCGGGCGCAGTTTCATACTAATAATGGTTCATGGGTGGACCGAATCGGGAGAGGCCGGTCGAGGGATACCCCTTGGTCTCTCTAAACCCATCGCTTTGCATCGCAGTGGGAGGGATGGAATAATACACCCATCACTCCTCAACTGCCCCCAGATTCTCAAACACCCCTCATACCTTTTTCCTTCCCAGAACTTCATCTCCTATCTTTCCTTAAAAATACCCCACACACAGTATCCCAAAAGATGACATGTGTGGAGTTAATGAAAAAAAAATGGCCCATATCCCTTATAACTTACTACTTATTGTTCTCACTTCTTATTGTTATATAAATATATTTATATATACATATATATAGTAATACACATCGACCAATAGTCCACAATGGAGTGCTGATACCCACCCAGATGTATGGCAGGCATGCAACTGGCAAAGGAAGGATCAAAGTAAACTGAATGCTGTAGAATGTGTCGCAAAACCATGTATGATTGTGTGAAAAATGTTGAGATTCGTAAAGAATACAAGGCTGATGTAAGTACAATGAATAAGATTAAGAAAGGGATGCTTAGATGGTTTGGGCATGTCGAGCGAATGGATGGATAATATATGACGCGAATGTGAATGGAAGAAGAAGCCGGGGAGGACCGAGGAAGACATGGCACGATCGAGTGAATCGAATACTTGAGTCGGGCCATGTCGTTTATTATTTGATATCTGTGTATATTAATAAAGTGGTGAATACAAAGTAATTTTTCAATTAATTATTTAATCAAACCCCAGAATATTACTTAATCTATTCAATAAAATGATCTATAGCTACACATTACTATTATTTTATTAAATAAAACAAACACTTCGCTATGAACCACGAATATATTTTATTTTTGTCAACCGGTTGTGCTTAGCTCAAACTTTGTCGGGGCAAATATAATAACTAAAGAATAATACAGAGTTATCAGTCATGTATAGTTACAGAATACAATAAAGAGAATACATCCTCTTCCCCTTCTCCTTCCCCTCCCCAATACCTCCAGCCTCACAACATTCCCCAATTGAGGATGCCAGAGTCTCACTGGCTCCAGACGGTTGGGAGCAGTTGGGACTCTTGTGCGGTATTCATATAAAAAAAAGATAGTGGAGTGCAAAGTAATAAGTAACTCTATGCAATTGGTTTACTTGTAATGCTTTGTGGTTCCATGATAAATCAACATATGTATGAATCGGCAGACTTTTTAAAGATGATATAAAGTGGGCTGAGGCGGTCATTATTATTAGGATTGCATAAAATGGTAAGTGAGTGGGTACCATTTTATGCAGATTTTCAAAACAAAGTCACTCACACAATATTACCACTACAGCTAAAAACCTATCTTGTATCGGGAGATCACAAAGTGACTTAAACAACATAAAATGACCTCCTCCCCACTGTTAAATTAAATGCACAGACGAGGAACACAAACACTTACACAACCAACTACCAGTCTCATTCATTAACCAATAGGATGCATGATCTGGGCAACAGGTTTGGAGGTGTTGTTGATATATTTTCTGACTCCATTTATAAAGTAAAGTGTCATCTATACCAGCACTTTGATGAATCCTACAATATGTAATATTGTAGCGTTAAGTTAATGATTTGTGTTATAATATTGTTTTGGTTTTCTATTTTATGTCACTGTTAAATATTTGAAAAAGATTGTTCATTACTTTATGGTTTAGAATCTCTATGAACTTGTAATTTTTGATAGCTCCAGATGGGCGTATAAGCAAATAAATAAATTTGTTTCGACCCAGCAAATACCCAGCAAACGGAAACTATCTCAAGACTACTGAAGTAGCATTTAAAGCATAGGTTCCTAAAGTGGTCTGTACAGACCCTTGACATTCCATACCGATGTGCAGGGGGTCCACGGCAGGGAGAAAAAAAAAGGGGGTTCACCCAATGTAAAAGGGGGTCCACGGATCGGAGTTCATTTAAACTGCACGCTTAGAAAAGCACCGCAGTAAGTTTCGCTCGACAAGCCGACTGCGCACTTAAAGTGAATCTCGTCCACGCAGACACGTTCATCTGTAGGTTTATACAGTAGCAATGCATCGCGCAGTGAATAAATACCACTTGTTCAGTAACGGTCGGGGGGGAGGGGGGGGGGGGAACCATGAAAAATTGAAAAAACCGCAAAGGGGTTCACAGGGAAAAAAGTTTGGGAACCTATGATTTAAAGAAAGGCTGCAAATTTTTTCATACCTATAACATGTTAAATAACAGAATCACACATGTTATTTATATTTTTCAGAGCAAACTTCATGATTTTTTTTCTATGGAGGGAATTTCATATAATTACTTTTTCAATTAGACATCTGAATAGAGATTATATTCAAAAACGATATAATGAGTGCATAAAAACTTGAAGTTTTCAAGGGAACTTTGTAATATGTACATAGAAATTCTGAAAGCGGAGACTTTAATCAACTCTATAGTAGATGTATCTAACTGCAAGGAATGTAAATACAAGAAGGATTTCATTTCTAATCATTGAAGATAATATTAACCTATCCTAAATGAAACACGAAACTGAAAAAAACCACAGAAAATAAAAAGGTATCAGTCGAATCTGGGAATCGAACCCAGGACCTCCGCCTTACCGGGACAACCGCTCGGTTTCGTATTTCAATTTAGGATGTGTTAATATTATCTCCTTCAATGATTAAATATTACAGTGAGGTTTATAAGCTTCAATAAGTTATTCCAATAAATTGAATATTCTTTCTAGACTAGTCAATAGATGTCCCGTATAAATAAAAATAGAACAGGTATATCCGAGACACTATCTAGATTGCAATTATATTCGGGTAGAACTTTGTAATCATCATAAAGATAGCAGCCAATAATATTGGATTTAACGGAGGATAATATTGACAAGTCTTGAAGTTGAGGTATGATATCGAGGTCCAGGGTTTGATTTCCAAATACGACTGATTTTTTTCAGTTTCATGTTTCAATTAAGAATTTATTAATATTATCTTCTTTAATGAATAAATATTACAAAGAGGATTACAAGCTTTAATAAGTTATTAAAATAAATTGCTATCATTTCTCTTCAATAAATATGAGTGTAAAAATTTACTACTTCTGTATCACTCATTTTCACTGTTTGTGTGAGCAAATCACTTACAGATGTGTCATTTGGGTGTATGCAAATAATCCAATAAGGGCACGAAGTGAGACAAACAAACACATGATGTTCCTAAATAAATACTATATATTATCTGTTTGTGCTATATTGTGGTTTAAAATTGTGAGTCAGCAGTCAGAAATCAGCAATCAGCAATCAGCAGTCAGCCGTGTCAGCACATCTCCATCTGAATATAACAAAATAGTGGTACATGCTCCCAACACAAGACCAACTGCAAACGATGGAATTAATGAGATGTATACTGAAAAAATCTGAAAAAGATTTTTGTACGAATCTTTTTATCTCAGATTTTTTTTATGTGATACCACACAAGAGTCCCAACTGTCAGGAGCCAGTGAGACTATGGCATCCCCAATTTGGGTATGTTGTATGACCGAAGGTACTTGGCTATTCAGATCTGGTCACCAAACACGGCTAAAGCCATTTCAAGCAATGTTTCGATTCTGAATGGTGGTCTTTCACCAGGGCGATACTTACAGTATCTACCATTCTGGAACGTACTGCAAATGTACAAATAACACAAATTAATCAAATAAAATATACTTGCGCACGCCGGAATTTGAACCCGCGACCACCGGATTCGTAGCCAAGGATCGTAACCACTCACCACGGAGACCGTCAGGTATGTAAACTTTTTCATGAATTTTAATATAGACCGTTATTAAGAACCTGTTGAAAAAATGATATCAATCTCTTTACGGGACTTTATTAAAATATTAATATAAAATTTTGAAAAAATTAAGGAATATACGAGTATATAACTGAAACACAAGTTTGTAGTTACCCGGTAGCAAGTAATACTCGTGTATTGTATGGTATTGTACTGTAACTGAAAATGTATAAAATTTAACCTTGAACGATGGTTCAACTTTGGAGTTGTATTGCCACCGATTCGTCTTGGGACACAAACAATAGGGTATTTTCACTGCTTGTTTTTTATTGTCTACAAAAATTACGATAACGATTCTATATTGATTATATTTTTATGTTTGTTTACGAATAAAATTTCTATAACGGTTTGAAATGTGCCATTTTTGATATGCAGTCAAAACGACATGTTCGTTTTTTTCGTGTTCATGGCGTTGTTGATGTCTCGCCGACCAACATCGGTGATAGCCGTCTTACCAGGCAGTGGCGTTATGCACATAACAATGCCGTTATAACCAGTTCGAACCGTTTTGGAATGTGCGGTTTTAGATAGTTTTTAAAATTAATAATTTGAAGGAAAATATAAAAATGACACATTGATCAGAATCAGAAATATAAACATTAAATCTTCCACACATTTTTAATGGTATTCATTGTTTGTGAAAGTATCCGATTCAAACAATTCTAAATATATGTAGTGCCCTCAATACCAAAAGTTTAATTTTTTAATGATTTAGGTCAGATTCTCAATGTGTCGGACGTCTTCGCCTCTTTCGGGATGTTTGGTGCGGCGATAGTTATAAGAATAATGTTTTAAGATAATTATATTGTCGGCACTTGTACGGGGCCGGGACTAAGCGAAAAAAAAATGTTTGAAGCTCGCAACTGGCTCGGTTCTGCTAGCCCAAAAACCTTGTCATTTTATTTTTGTGCAAATAATGAAATATATTGTGCAGTTGGCGGGGAGTGCCCCGTCACTGCTTTTTTAAAAAAATGATAAAATAAACGAAAGAGCGAGGCAACGCGGTGCGAGGGAGATAGGTGTTGTCGGATAAACATTCGCAAACGCTTCCGGCATGGAAATGTGCTGATAGCGTTAAATGTTAAAATATATATAAACCTATTGGGGCGTTAAAAAATTAATAAACAAATATGTACATAATCGCAAAATTAATATTTGCATAGTGAATGTGATACAGAAACTCCATATCACCACAAATACCACAATCTATATCAAAGTGGCATAATGGACATTGAAGTTTACCATTTTTACTATGTATGTGTACACAGAAATACAGGGTACATCAGGATGGACCCGATAGACTTTAACCAGCGATTCTTAAGCTTATTTGAAGTAAAAAATGTATACAATATGAGGAAAATTCACTTTCTATTTGCGTTCATTCACAACGATGGCCATTGATGGCACTTCCATCATCACTGTCTCTGTTTGTCAAATCGAAGGTCTCGTAATGTCGCTGTCATTTGATACATCGTCCGCAATAGAATTGAGATCCGATATGATGAAATACATCGATACTTATTATAGTTATCAAGAGACACGCCAACCGCAATACACCGCTCTCAAATGGAACACGTGCTCTTTCGAGGACCGACAAATGTACACTGAAGAATGTAGCGCAGGAGCAACTTACATAACTAACGCACTGCACTATAAAGTTTAAATATGTTTGTACAATACTTGAATAAATTTTATTTGATTTGTAAATTGATAATACTACATTTAAAATATGTTGCTTCTCAAAGTCATATTAGTGTACTTATTTACAGGAAAACCTCATATTGCTTTATTTTTATTGCAAACGACATTTATTTAACTTTATGGTAAATATAGTAAAACTTTAAAAACATTTTCATATTTCTTTATCTTTTTTTGCAACGTGAGACAGAAAGAAATCATTTGTTTAAATATATAAAGCTATTTTGGTGAAACTACTTTTGATATTGACACACAAATATTATAAGTCCGTACAAAACATCATTTTACAACAGTAATAACAGTCAGTAATTACGAAATTACACTCAGTTTGTGCACGCTACGGTTTTTAGTGATTTCTCGGCTGAATATCCCGGCTTGCAAGGGGTTAACAATATCCTATATATAAGAATTGTGCAATTTAGTATTCTTTTCGGGTGTCCTCTCCTATCAAAGGTTAGGATAGGTTAATTATCATCGAGACAATCTTTACCCTGCCGGCTGCAGCTCAGTATATAATACACTACTGTGTCTTGCGACAATACTCACAGCAGCGGGGAGACGAGCAGCGGGGACGAGTAGAACACGGTGTCGGTCCACGTGGTGGGCTTGCAGTAGAGGTAGAACACCAACACGGCCAGCACGTACAGGCCCACAGAGGCGATCATGAGGTTGCCCACGACGCGGCGCCGAGTCTGCTCCGTGCTGCGGCCGTACTCGTCCATGGACTTGAGCTGCTTGTCCAACTCGGAGAGTGTCTCCTCCATCGTCTTCTTGCGCTGAAAAAAAACAAAGCCAATACATTGTTATAGTATACAAGTTTATATAATATCATCGCTTTTCAAGAAGAATGACACATCTCAAAAATAATTATTTTCGAGATTTCTGAAGTAAATTCACTATAGTATAATGTATGGATCGAATTCTGTCGAAACTTTTGAGTGCTATTGCAGAAGGAAGACGTCCAGTGGGTTGCTCCAGACACAGGTGGGAGAAGCAACTCCAGAGGCTGTGCATGGAGAGGCTGGACCTATTATGGACAGAGGTCGCTGATGCAGCACAGGACAGGGACGCCCGGAGGTGCCTTGTCGATGCGATGGGTCTCCGTCCCGAGTAGGGCAAGAGGAAGAAAATGTAGGTATACTTAACTATAAATATATATGCATTTTTGATAAATATATAAACACATTATCTGGTAAGACAGTACAATTTACAAAGACATAGTTTTGCAAAAAATGAGTAGGTTATTACGAAAATAGACTCAGCCGGTGCACGGCGGGGCGCACGCCATTTTTACCCTTGACACACTACGGAAATATTATCCAAAATGTCTGCAAGAACAATGTCATAAGTCATAACATAAACGTCTAAATTTGTTTAGAACCACTTTAATTTAATATAATAATCTAGACCGGTTTCGGAAGTACCCTTCCCTCATCAGGAATATATTAAAACTAAACTGAGATATAAAATAATGATTGATATACATGAATATTTAGGTGTTGGAGTGGGAGCCGACCAAAGGGGAGGGGTAATTAGGGGTTTTTCGGAAGAACAAAGCGATTCACTGGAAAAATATCTAAAAGAGGACTATACAATAAAATTACTTGGTTATTCAATATACGAAAATTATTATTTAAGGATTTAAAAAAAATTTAATGCGCTTCTTTCGCCTTTATTATTAAGGTGAAGAATTTGAACTCCTGTATCTTTATATTATAATTATGACAAGCCAAAAAGTAAATGCTTTTCATGAATATGTATTTTTAATCCCTTTACAAGAGCAAGAACTACGAATAAAAATTATATAATTAGGAATCCAAGTCACACCCGCTTATCTTTGGATGAAAAAATCATTTTTATTCTACGATAATCGATTAACGAACAATGTTCTCATAGAACTGAAATTGATTTCCTGGAAAACTAACTTTTTGTAATGCATTACTTTTCCTCAAAACCAACCATATAGTGCAACATCAAAAGTAAACGGGTAGACACCTTAGAAATGTGGTGCTGGAGAAGAATCGCAAATCCATCCATTCTGGAAGAGCACCGGGCATCCAAAAAAAGCTGTTTACTACTGTTAGTATCCTGAGACTAACCATCTCACCGCTTCTCCGCGGGAGTAGACAGAAAAGACGGACCAACAAACAATTCGGTCATTCATACATCATCTCATGCATTCCCTTGTTATTCTGACTTTTGAAATGGCCCGACTCAAGCATTTGATTCACTTGATCGTGCCATGTCTTCCTCGGGCGTTCCCGGCTTTTTCTTCTTCCATTCATATTTACGTCATATATTCTCCTTACACTTGTTTCTTCATTCATTCGGTTTGCATGCCTAAACCATCTGTGTCCCATTCTTAATATTTTTCCCACAGTCATACATGGTTTTACCACACATTCGCCATCTCATTTCTACGGCATTCAGTGTACTTTAATCCTTTCTCTGTCAGTTCCATGCCTCTGCCATACATCAGGATTGGTATCAGCACTCCATTATGTTAATCAGTCTTTCCATCTCTTGTAAACATACTTCCCAAATATACAAACTCTTCAACCTGCTCCAAGTATTCATAATTCACAACTATATTGCACACTGGTTTCGTACTCTCTCTTTCAAACATCATGACTTTAGACTTACTTACATTCATCATTAGCTAATTCTTCGTACATACGAGGTGTGTTCAAAAGAAAAGGTGAATTTCGAATTTTTTCGAAAAGTATTTCTTTATTCATCAATATCCATTTTCTCCCCTTCAAAGTAATCCCCTCAGATATAATGCACTTATGCCAGCGCTTCTTCCAATCCTCGAAGCACTTCTGGAATGCGCTTTTCGGTATGGCCATCAGCTCGTTCTGCGATTCTGACTTTGTCTCATCAATTGTGGCAAAACGCTTTCCTTTCATTGGTCTCTTCAGTTTCGGGAATAGGAAAAAGTCGCAGGGAGCCAAATCTGGTAAATACGGTGGTTGAGGCATGATTGCGGTGTTGTTTTTGGCCAAATAATCACGAACAAGCATTGATGTGTGAGCTGGTGCATTATCGTGATGCCAAATCCATGATTTGTTTTTCCACAATTCCGAGTGTTTCAGCCATTGAAAATTGCATGGCATGAGCCGATTGATATGCCAACATCCTCTGCAACTTCCCTAATAGTGATTCGACGATTTTCCAAAAACCATTTTCTTCACTGGTTCGATGTTTTCTTCGTTTGTTGACGTGGTTGCAACTCCAGGACGCTCATCGTCATTAACATCTTCTCGGCCTTCTGTAAAGCGCTTGTACCACTTATAAACACTTTTTTGAGACAAAGTAGACTCTCCGAATGCCACAGTTAACATTTTAAGTGCGTTGGAGCACTTTATTACATTTTTAACGCAAAATTTAATACATATTCTTTGATCCATTTTTTTCAAAAGTAAAAAATCGAAGAACACACAAACAGTAGCTAACCTTTCCAGTTGTCAAAAAACAAACCACTAATCCAAAATGGCTGATAATGCTAACATATGATAAACATATGTGTAGCAACATAACAAAAAAAAAATCGATAATCGAATCTACACAGCCCGCGAAAATTCTAAATTCACCTTTTCTTTTGAACACACCTCGTACTTCGTTTATCCTAGATACGAGGGACTGTAGATCTTCTATACTGTTGAAAATGCATAAATTCATTATATTTGATTTTAACTAACTAACTAACCATCATGCCATTTCTCAGCGGGGGTAGGCAGAGAGGAAGGACCGCCAAACAACTCGATCTTGGCATACAGTTTGTTCTCTTCTTTTTTTTTTCTATTTTAAATCACCAATTTATTTTTAAAAATTATAACCAACCGGTTTCGCTTACCTCAGGTTTTTTTTTCAGTATTTTATAACAAAATTTATTACATTTACAAAAAAAAAAATACAATGCAAAAAGTCCCGATAAACTACTTTTTTGTTTTTTATTAATTGATAAACTAAAGTTTTTAAGACAAGATTTTTGTGCATAGCGCAAAGAGAGGGAGGGATTTAGTGAGGGATTTAGCCGTTACAAGCCTTCCTCATACCAATAAAGTTGGTTGTTTACAGGTGAAATATAATAAAAAACCATAATTATTGAATGAAACACTAGTATATATTGATTAACTTGGCGGGTTTGCGATAAGCCGACGTAGCTCAATGGTAGAGCATCTGACCGGATATTAGAAGGGTGTGGGTTCGAGTCCTGCCGGCGACATTTATCTTTGCTCAGAAGGTTTTTTCAATTTGGATGAGTGTTTCAAGCTAATAATTATTGTTTATACTTTTTTGTTGTTAGTCTTCATCCACATGCATATAATGTCTCATACATTCTCTTCTGTTATTCCGACTTCTGACATGGCCCCACTCAAGTATTTGATACACTTGATTGTGCCACGTCTTCCTCGGCCGTCCCCGGCTTCTTGTTCCATTCACATTCGCGTCAAATATTCTCTTTACATTCCTATCTTCGTTCATTCGCTCTTCATGCCCAAACCCTGAAATTTGATTTCATATACACAAACGATTCATTGGCATTCCACTATATTATAGTTGGATTAATAAGCTTTCTATGTTATTATTCATATAATTCATTCCCAATATTTATAAAGTAGAAAAGCAGTTCTACTGTATTGTGAATAATTTACATATTGACCATAGAGAAATTCAGCAAAAAGTGTTAAACTTCCCACAAAAGTGGTATACTTTTATATGATTTATGCAAGACAATTCATTAGTCAATGTGATTACGCAAGTGAATAATTTTTCATGAAGAAAAAGGGAAAATTGGTTTTAAGCAACTTCATTGAAATGCAAAATGCATTCATTAATATGAAGAAATGTGAATATTTTACATTTTTAAGCGCACACAGCTCCAATAATTAAATAATAGAATCCATTTATGTAAAGTTCATTGCAATTGACAAGAAACAACAAGAAAAACTTATGTAAAAAAAATTTTTGCACCACTGAGAATGGAATTCGCAAGAAATAATAATAATAATGATTGGATTACTTCTATATTGCCGTTTTCATGGGAAAATCACCTCAAGAGCGCTTAATTAATTATTTTTATAACCTAATAACTTAACTATATAATTAATAACTTACAGCTAAGATTTATTACTAATGATTTACAACCAAGATTTATAATAAGGAACTCCAGGCAATTTTCATTTTCATTTTTACAAATAATAACGTTCAAACGTAAATACCAGGATATTTCGTTTTTTTTTCCAAAGTTAGTTTTCATAGTTAAAATAATTTTGAAAGTTTAAATTTTTCAAAGCCCGCCAAAACGACCGTCAAATGTCAAAAGGATGAGCTTTACTGTACATAATCGTATATTCTATTAATGGTAAACCATAACTAAAAAAAATTATAAAATTATGTACCCTTTTAGAAACTTTAATTCAAAGAATAATAATAGTATTGAGCATTAACATTATAATAATATCCGTATTGATAATTGGATTGATCATGAATACTCTAATTTTTTTCATTAATAATAGTTGTTTATATTGAATATAAAATACCCAAATAACTATAATAATAGTTGCTTATATTGAAAATAATTATACAGCTTAAAGTCACCCAAATTAAGTAAAAATTTGGCCAAAACTAAAAAAATACATATTTAAAATATAAAACAAAATCGAAAAAAAAAAATGTTCATACTGATCCAAAAACAGAAAGCGCACGTGACGTCGGATGTTCCAAATGCAATGGTACCAACTCTGTTGTATCCCTCGGATTTTCTTGCTAGAATGCTAGGACTAGATCGTCTAGATCATAGGTTCTCAAACTTTTTCTTCGTGGACCCCTTTGCCGTTCTTTTAATTTTGGACTCTCACATCAGCCTGTTTGTCCGAAACTTTCGTACAATACTGAACAAGTGGTATTTATTAACTGCACGAAAAATTGCCGATGAACGTGCCTGCGTGGACGCGATTCGCTTTAAGTGCGTAGTAGGCTTGTCGAGCGAAACTTAATACGGCGCATTTACATGCCATTTTCGTCTCGTGGACCTCCTTTTTTTTCTCCTTGCTGTGGACCCCCAGGGGTCTGTATGTACCACTCTGGGAACCTAAAAATTGCAATGGTGTTAGCAGCACATAAGCTTCTCAATGGGCACATTTGCAATCTCCTGATGTTCTGGAACGTATTACATCTTACGTCCCCGATAACCTCACCAGAGCCACAGAGCTAGGCAGCACAGGCTTTTTATTTTCCCAAGGGGCGGGACCAACCCACCAACGATAACGCATTTGGGTAGAATGACTACACTACTAAACTACCTGTCTTCTGAAGTAGACATTTTTCATTTAAACTTCAGTGACTTCAATAAATATTTTGTTTAAGTGAGGCCGTGTCCCTAACTGATGTTATTGACGCACCTAATATAATAATTTGATATTTTTGTGAAATGCTATTAATGTAATATTTATTAATAGTATTTTATATGTTGATACATTTATCACATAGTTATGCAAATTATAATATAGTGCATACAATAATAATTAGAGTGTAAAAGAAGTAAGTAGGTACAGTATAAGTAAGCAGTTACAGCGTAATGAATAACAGTATAATATAATAATCTGATATTTTTGTGAAATGTTATTAGATACACTGTATATCACAAAAAAATAACAAAAATAAGATCTCAGATTGATATTACCAAATAAGTGGAATTACTGTTATTATGATCCCTTTGATTTATTATCCATAATGCTTTTATCAAATTGGAATTCTTCACTAATGTATAAAGTTTTATATCTGTGACATATGGTTTATACAGTAATGACCGTTTCAATGGTGATTATTATTCTAAACTTTCCAATTCAAGAGAAAACATGAATCCCATATTTTCTTTAACTAACCAACACGTCATTCCTCGCAGTGGTAAGCGGAGACACACACTCCTTGCTTCATTCACTATCATACATCGTCTCATGCATAATCTTCTGTTATTCTAAGTCTTAATGATCTCATTAAGTATTTGATTCACCACTCGATGGTGCCATGTCTTCCTCAGTCGTCCCCGTCATCTTATACAAGTGAAATCGTACATAATCTAACACAAATACTTTAATAAGCTATCACATTATTACTTTGCAATAATAGGAGAGTATACTTTTATTGATAGCATGAAGGTTTCAATTAAACAAATTAGATTATAGATCAAATCTTCAATAATTTTTTTCAAAAATATGCATAATTTTTTCACAGTAATAACGCAGTCACGTAATAATTCAAATTTTAATTCACGAATATAAAAAAAAATAGTTTGCTTCGATGTCGAAATACGGCAATAAGGATAAGTTTAAAAAATGTACATAAAAAATTACTCACCCGAAATCTGGATATTATTAGGCCCATTTTTAATTAATTCCAATCGCAAGTTGGCGGCAATCGAACACTAAACACAATCGGCTTTTTCAAACTAGACTAAAAATACATTTGGCATAATTTTGTGATTGAAATAGTCATGTCAAAACCCAGAACCTAACCTATACCAAAAAATAAGACAATATGACAGAACGGGGAAACTCTCTGCGATACCGATTTTACAAACTAAATGACATTTACTACTAACGCCATATAGCAGACTGCCTGTAAACTAACAAATATCTCATAGATTTAAAAAATGTATTTAATTTTGTTATAGGTATTTATTATAGTTCACGTTTAGCCTGTGGAGATCGCTAATATTTTATGAAGATATTTTTTCGTTGCATAGATTCCTGTGCTGTCATCATTTTGTGTTTGACTAGGAAACTCTCTACAATACCGATTTTACACACAAAATTACATTTACTTCAAGAACACCAGCACTACTAGCAAACTGGCTGAAAACTAACAAATTTAATAATTCATACGCATAAATCATAAAATCTAATTTTGTATCGGTTTTTATTGTAGTTCACATATACGTCGTGTGGATCGCTAAAATTATATGAAGACATTGCTGCATAGATTCCTGTACTGTCATCATTTTGTATTTACTGAGTCGCTGAATAAATCGAAAGTTCGCACAAAATATTTTCTCATAATGGACGGATGCACTTTAATGGAGGCGTTGCGGTTGTTAGTGGGTGGCTGAACTCACTTGGCCTTGCAACGCCGGTGAATAATTGGTTGAAATTTGAGAAATTAATTAAATCATTTTCATTTTCAACCGATGCCGCGTCAATTTGCGCATGCGTAGGAGGCGTAAGGGCATAGATATACTCGATATATGGGTAGGGGGATTAGTGCGTGAGATATGAAAAGGGATGGGATTAAATTAATAATTTATAATAATAATGTGTGATGTAATCATAGAGCACTGACGTCAGTAAATGTAATCATTGATGATAGTCATCTAATCCACGAATAGTAATTTATTGTCTATATGTCTATTGATGCATGAATCCTTCCTTTTGTGATGATTTATTTCTCCTGCCAATGATTAATAATATCTACCTTAAAACCTTAAATTATCACGATTTCAAATCGAATTATATGGATTTGCATATCTATACATAATGCAAATTTTATTATTTTTTGGTAATTAGTGCATACTTGAGCCTTTCATGTTATTTTATTCGTCAAATGAATTTGTTTGAAGTATGGTCGATATTCCTATTCCGGTTACTCAATTCCAATGACTTTGCTGTTAAAAAAAGGGGCACGTGCAAACATTTTTGATATCCGCAATAAAATTGTTGGTATTTCGGTTGCTTTTAAGTTCGCTATCAGAGATATTTACGTTTGCCAAGTCTAGTAATTCTTGAGTGGAGTGATATCATTACTAAAAATACCGGTCTATGTAATGCCCATCACTAGTAAAACTACTAGTAGGTATACTACATAGCTAGGTAGACTAGATAACT